>PVLD010002637.1:0-40013 GCA_004027595.1 Dinomys branickii | reverse complement strand
GACCCATCCTCCTACATCAGGGAGTTTCAGTATCTCACACAGATGTTCCAGCTCACCTGGAACAACCTGTACACTCTTCTCTCACCTACCCTTGCCCCAGAGGAAAAAGATCATTTGGCTAGCAGCCCAAGCCCACGAGGACGAGACCCACTGCACAGATCAGACCTTACTTCCAGGGGAACAGGCAGTCCCCAGAATTGACCCCTGCTGGGATTACCAACCTAATGTCCCTAGGTCAGTGGCCTGAGACTAAATGATCATCTGTCTACTGGCAGGTCTCAAAAAGGCTGCCAGTAAGGCAGTCAGTTAGGACAAGCACGGGGTTTTTAAAGGTCTGGGGTGTTTATTATGGACTACTGTAGCTGAGCAGCAGCACATCTGGTCCCTGTGACCTTGCAGTCTGGCCCCTCAAAGATAAGGTAGCCTTGGTGGTCTGGCTTGAGGCTGATTTTTTTCTCTTGTAAAGGGTGGAGGGACAAGCTTAGCGAAATCACCCAGGAGCCCACAGAAAATCTGGCTGCCTTCTTGGCCTGCCTCTCTGAGGCCCTCACCAAATTCGCTCACTTGGACCCCGCCTCAAACGAGGGTCAACTGTTCCTCAAGACCTCTTTCATCTCACAATCCACCCCAGTTAGGAAAAAACTTAAGCACCCTGAGGTGGGCCCTAACACTCCCCCGCCTTTAAACCTGGCCTTCAAGGTCTTTAATGGCCACGAAGACAAGGAAAAAGAGGAAAAATGTGCCCATACAAAACAAAAGTGCCAGTTCCTGGCAGCAACCGTCCACTCAGAGAAGTGGCTTTAAAAACCCCGTGCTTTGCACAGCTCGCTGCTGCTTTTGTCCACTAGGCAGCCTTGCTCCTTACTCTCCAGTTATAATAAATCCATCTAGTGTCAAGACGGTCTCGTTTGGTTTGTGTGGGTCGCAATCAAAGATCATTCCCTTTTGATTTCTTTTATTATCCCAAATTTCAAAATGGTGCTTGCCCTGAATTTGCCCATACCCCCTTGTTATCTTTTCTAGTTTTAGTGCCACCACTCTACCACTGGGTAGCACATCCCTCTCTACACATCTGTTATGGTTGATATACTGTATCAACTTGAGGAGTCTAGAGGCTTAGGTAAGTGACTCAACAGTTCTGCACCCTGGGGTGAAAAGGACATGCTCTTCCTGCTTCTGAGCCTGTGCAAGAAAAGAGGCTTGCTGCCTCCTCTTTTGCTCTTGCTACGTTTGCTGTCTTGCGCTGCCCTGTGCCCTGCCACCCTGCCTTGGAACCAGCTGACTGTAGAGTGAAACCTCCACAAACTGTAAGCTAAATAATCCTTTCCTTAATTCTGGGTGTCAGGTATTTTGTCTCAGCAACGACAGAAAAGTAACCAAGACAAGATCTGATTACTGTGATGGCCTGATTTGACTTCCATCAACCAGTTCCATCAAAACAGCTACTCCTGATTTGATAGTATTTTTTCTTTTCTGAAACTTTCTATGAATGCATGGCCCATACAACAAAGTTCAATTTCCTTAGCCTGTAAAACAAAGCTCTCTATAATCTGACCAAATAGGGGATATAGCCCAGTGGGTCAGTGTTTGCCTATAATCTGACCAAATTAACATTCCTGTGTGACTCCCCACAAATCCAGCAAAAGCTACACACAGTTACACAGAGCACATTTTCAACTTTACCGCACATCTTGAAGTTTCCTTTCTTGGTCACATTGCTCATTTTTTGGAATGCTGCCTATATTACCTTCCTTTGCCTTAGGAACCACATTTAATTAGATTTCAGTCCACAATAATTCAATGATAAATTATTATAAATAGGTCTCAAATATGGGTTTACTAAAGTATTGCATACTACACTTAGTATGATTCTTGAATTGAATTAAAAATAACAATTAAGTGAATCTCACTTTAAAAGTTGAACTGAAGTCATCCACAGTGTCAACTGTCATTTCTCTTGAACAAATTCCCTGAGTATGAACTTTGCAGGGTATCAAAAAGTCCCCAGGAAGAAAAGCAGTAGGAGTTCTTTCTAAGCATCCAGGTATTTCTCGACCAGGATCAAAGCGATCCACTGTCAATGTTACACCTTCTTCATCTGAGGAACAGAAATAACAAGAATTATATAGCTTGCAAATAAAAGACATAAACCAATGCTACATTATAGCAAAACACATTTTTCACACCAGTAGTATATTAAAAGTTAACTTTAAATAATGATTTATTTATATATCCTTCCACCTGACTATATGGAGAAGTCTGTAACAATCTTTTATGTCTTCATATCCCTGGTATATAACAAAGAAAATTAGTACAAAGCGCACACAGGAGCAGGCTCAATCAATAAATGTAAGCTCTACTCTTGTCACACAACTAAATTTTTAAAAGTATATTACTGGCCGGGCGTGGTGGTGCACGCATGTAATCCCAGCACTCAGGAGGCTGAGGGAGGACAGTTATTGTGAGTTTGAGGCCAGCCTGGACTGCATAATAAGACCCTGTCTCAAAAGGACAAAAAAAAAAAAAAGTACATTACCATCATCCACTGTGAGAGAACCAAGCAAGAAGCATGGCACACTTTTTTTATTTTGCTTAGCATGGCGGTAAGCAAGTCGGATGGTCTTTTCAGTCACCACAAGCTTTGGGTTTCTGAAAAATAACAGAAGTCTTTCACAATGTGGGTCATGAAATGCTGCCTAAAATAAACTTTTAAAGTGCACAGAAGGATATTTTCAGGATTATAGCTATTTTCTAAAAAAGAAAAAAAAAAAGAATTGATCCTTGAATATTTTATTAAGGTTATATAAATAAGTGGTAGAATCAAGATCTGATGCTGTAGGCAGCCTGACTCCAATATACCTTAAACCCCTATGGCAAGCTGGATGTGGTACTACAGGTGTTATGGTCCCAGCATTCAGGAAGCTGAGGCAGGAGGATTACCACGAGTTTTGAGGCCATCTGGACTACATAATGAGTTCAAGGCCAACCTGAACTACATACTGAGACCCTGTCTCAAAACAAAACAAAACTAGCATGACATAAACATATGTGGTTACAGAAAATTGTTTCACAAATCAATTTACAACAGGCCCTCCCCACTATAATCCATATAATCTTCCTATATTATTACTCTCAACAAATAAGGCAATATACAAATTTTCAATGGGTCTATTTTCTAGTACTTTAAATCTAAATTTCTTTGACTTTTAAGATCTTAAACAGAACCACATTGTTTTAATGTTCCTTCTAATCTGATCCATTCAAAATCAGTTGTTTCCTCAATGTTTACAAAGATACCATGCTGAAGGAAGCATGACAAAAACATTTTCACCTTTTACTTTATTTTTGGCTTTTGTGAGACAGGATCTTGAGGGTAGACCGATGTCAAGCTCACAGCAATCCTCATGCCTCAGCCTCCCAAGCATCAGTTTTTATTAATACTTAACCTCCTTTGAATTTCCACCATATTCAGAACTTTAGATTCACTGCATATTTACTATTAGGTTAAGATTATTTCTCATAAGTACAAGGAAAGAATTTAAGCTGCAGCAGATGGAATTTTAAAGTGGAAAAGTAAAGAAAAATGAATACAGGTTGAGTATTCCTTACTGAAAATATTTGGGATAGAATTGTTTCAGATGCTGGACTATTTGCACATACATAATGAGACATCTCAGCAACGGGACCCAAGTCTAAACATAAAATTCCTTTATGTTTTATACACATCTTATACAACATACAGTATATATAGCCTGAAAGTATTCTTATACAACTATGTGTTGTATGCTTTCATTTTGACTGTAACTAGACACACTTAGGTCAGATGTGGAATTTTCCACTTATCACATCATGTTGGCGCTCTAAAAGATTTGGATTACAGTATTTCAGATGTCAGATTTTGGGACTGGGGTATTTACCTATAATTGATCATAATAATCAACTTTACACATTCTTTTATTACTCATGTTGGTTTGATTTGACAAAAGAATCATCTTATACCTGAAGTAATTGAGATGTAAGTAGATAAAATCTCCAATTGGCATTGGGTTCCAAAGTGCACACTTTGATGGAGGAAAGTGGAAAGGTACCATTCTGATTGAAGAAAACCTTTAAAAATATATATTTGAAAACAATTAAAGCACAAAGAAAAACAAACTTGGTAAAAGTTTTGTAAAAACAATTATATTTGCCAGGTGCAGTGATCCATGTCTATGGTCCCAGCAGTTTGTTTGTTTTATTTATTTTGGTTTTTTGAGACAGGGTCTCACTATGCAGCCCAGCCTGGCCTTGAATTTAGGGTGACCCTCCTACCTCAGCCTCCTGAGTGCTGGCCTTACATGTGTATACCATCATGCCCAACCAGTCCCAGCTACTTAGGAGGCTGAAGGAAGAAAATTGCTTGAGTCCAGGAACTCAAGACCAGGCCAAAAATAAACAAATAAATTGAGGAGAGTGAAGGACTTAAGTTAGAAAAAATAGCCAGGTGTGGTGGTGCACGCCTGTAATCCCAGCACTTGGGAGGCTGAGGCAGGGGAATTGTTATAAGTCTGAGACCAGCCTGGGCTACAAAGTGAGCTCAGGGACAGCCTGAACTGTATAATGAGACCCTGTCTCAAAAAGACCGGGGGGGGAAAAAAAAAGGAAGAAAAAAAGACAAAAAAGAATAAGCACTGTCATGAAAAAAAAATCAGTATGTTGAAGAAATATTTGTATTCCTATTCTGACTATAGCATTATTCATAATAGCCAAGATTTGCAATTAACTTATGACCATCACTGACAATAAAGGTATGATACACAATAAATACTGTTCACCCCTAAAAACGAAGGAAATCCTGGCATTTGCTATAACAGTAATAAACTTGTAGGACATTATGTTGAATAAAATAAGCCAGGCAGAGACACAGTACTACATGATCTCACTCATTTATAGACCCTAAAAAAGGCTGATTTCATAGAAGAGCAGAGTAGAATAGTGGTTACTACAGGCTAGGGAAGAGTAGGAGAAAGAGATGGAGAGACTGGTCAATGGGTATAAAATTAAAGTTAGAAGGATTAAGTTCTGGTGTATAATTCTACAGCACAGGAGAGTGACTATAGTCAACAATGTGGTAGTATATATTACAAAATATGAAGGATTCTGAGTATTCTCATTAAAAAAAAAAAAGAAATAATAAATTTCTCAGGTTTGATCATGTACACCTGTAATCCCAGACTCTGGGAGGCTGAGTCAGGAAGATCATAAGTTTGAGCCTAGTTTGAAACTAGCAAGACCCAGTTTCAAAGACAAAAGTAAACACAGAGGATTGGGGATGTAGCTCTGTGTGAAAGCCCAGGTTCAATCCCAGTACAAAAGAACCCAAACAAAACAAAACATAGGATAAAGGTTTGAGGTAATGATCTCCCTTCTAACACATATACACAAATCAGAACTGCTGCTCTAAATCAGGGTTACCAAAAACCAGTCACTAAATAAGTAAAAGAAACTAGAATGGAATACCTGAGGAGTAACCACTTTAAAGCACTTAAGTATATACCTTATGTAGATGTAAGAAATGAACTTGAACTAAAATCAATCGGATAACTAAATTAAGAAAATATTCTGAATTCGTTATCTAACTACACCTTTCAAAGAACAGACACTGACAAACTTTCAAATACGAGGTGACAGCTTAGTAGAACAGAAGGGCAGAATTAAAGCAAAAGGAAAATGATAGCCTCCTTGGGTCACATTTCCTTTGTCTTCATCAAGAACACATGGCACAAAGGCGGACAACACAGAAAACAAAGGCACCTGTGGGTATAATTATAACTTTGAAGAAATTTCACATGTCAGCATTAATTGTTCTTCCCTAGGGGAGAAAAAAAAACTACATGATCCAAAGAGCCAAGTAACACAAGGCAATCTGCCTGGCCTCAAAGTAATGAACAATGAGGAAATCAGAAGACAGCTGGCAAAGTCGCTTATTGATATCTGAGGAAGCTTGGGACACCCAATATGAGAGATTCCAGTCAAGAAATTAGTGTTTAGAAGAGGAAGCAACCCAGCCACTTTCCCATTTGTCTAGTAAAATAAACATAAAATCAACATCTATGTAATTTTTGTTTCAGGAGTTCAAATAGTACTTCCTATCAGTACAAAGATCTCCTGTATAATTAAGATAAGTGAAGGAGGGAATGGAACTAATATTTGCTAAGTACTAGATCCTTTAATTTAATAATCTTTTCTTTCTTC
Source organism: Dinomys branickii (assembly GCA_004027595.1). Lineage (NCBI taxonomy): Eukaryota > Metazoa > Chordata > Mammalia > Rodentia > Dinomyidae > Dinomys > Dinomys branickii. Next base: position 33,779 of record PVLD010002637.1, on the reverse strand, counting down.
TTGGTGCTGAGGATTGATTGAACCCAAGGCCTTTGCACTGACCAACATCTCCAGCCCTTTTTATTTTTTGAGACAAGGTCTTGCTAAATTGCCCAGGCTGGGCTTGAACTTGCTATCCTCCTGCTCAGCCTCTTGGACTGCTAGGTGTGTGCAACCATGTCAGCTTTGTTTAATAATCTTATTTAACTCTTCACAATCATCTTCTGTTAGAGATTACCTCCCCATTATATAGATGAGGAACTGAGGCTTAGTTAAACTCAATCAGTGTCACCCACCTTAGAAGTAGAAGAACTGGGATACATGCTCAGATTTTCCTGATATATATTCTCATTCATATTCTTATTCTCCCCACCACCATGGGTGCTGAACTCAGGAATTCCTCATGTCTCAGCATGAGACAAAGTGGGATTACAGGAATACACCACCATGCATAGCTATATTTTCCTGATTCTAGAGATCATACTCTTTCTTCTCTTTCAATCTACTTTTCAACCTACCTTTCCAAGTTAATGTGAACAGTTGTGAAAATACATTTTGTAAAACTATTTCTATACCTGGTATTCATCTGGGGCCTTGTAAGAGGATATATAGACTCCATTATATTTGGTGAGTGATTTATTCAATTTCAAACTCTCATTATCCTAAAGAAATAAAGAGACATTAATGATGATAAAAACAATAAGATTATTTACCCACATGTTAACAGGCAAGATTAGGTTACTTACATGAAGTGTGACTATATTAATAAGATTAAATGTGTGCAGACTCTGCTGATCATTGGCATAGAGGCTTTGCCTGTAAATTAATGCTAACATTTATTTTAGACAGTAAAATCTACCAGCAAATCAAGAAATTAAGGAAAGCATAGATTTTGCCCTAAAATTTTGGTATCAACTTCAAATTAGTGAGCTGGGTAGGAAAATTAGTTCATACCACTTTTTACCAAAAGCCTTACAATCTTCAGAAAACCACAAAGCATCAAATGGAAAATTTGGGCTAAATATTTACTGGGTGTATAAACCATCAAGAAATTTTCAGTCCTGTGAGAATGGAAGAGAAATATTGTATCCTCACAAACTGATTTCCATCACTGAAATGCCAATTTTCTTTTCTTTTTTGTGGGCGAGGATCCATACACACGCCCTCTATGGGTACTCTCATCCATTTCCAGGGTGTGCACACCCACCTGTAGAAAGCAAAACTTCACCTCTAAGTTTCAAATCCACATTGCTAAGTGACTGCTAGATAGCGTCATCTAAATATTACCAAAGCAAAATACAGACCCCGCAGGGTTTTCTTTACAGTTCTGTTTTTCCTAAATCTTAGGGTTTTTAAATTTCTATGCATTGCTTCAATTCCAGTAAAAAGGAATTGTCTGAAGATTAAAAAAGGAAAGAATCACACAGATAGATGCAAAGTCATCTCAAAGATTTTTTTCTCCATAAAGACTAAGGCTGAAAATACTTGGGAGAACAAAATCTTACTGAACGTGCCTTTGTAAGAGTGACTAGGGCCGGGGATATACCTCAGTGGCAAGCTGGCAAGCCTGAGGTCATAAGTTCGATTCCTAGTACAAAAAAAAAAAAAAAAAAAAAAAAAAAACCTGACTAAAGTTTTTCTTACAGACATCTGAACTTCAAAGGTTTAACGCAATTTCTACGGAATACAGGTTTTAAAGTCTACAGCTTTTTATAGCATTTGGCTGTTATGTGTAAGAGCACTCAATCTAGTAACTCTATCCCTACAAAATACACAAAGTAAAATTTTTCTTTGTTAAACAGTTACGTTTTAAAAATCCGCACGTGTCTCTTCCTTTATGTATTAGGGTGAAAACACGGATAATGTTGATTTTTTTTCTCACTTTGAAACAATAAACATAAGGTGATTTATTCTGACAGCATTACAGATGCAATTAAAGCTAATGAAGCTAAAACCGTACAAAACGTACACCTAACAAAGCGTACTCAGATGGTATCACTGCGTAGCAGATGAAAACCGTTAAGTCGTCCTCACCTCTTCTTTCTCCCTCTTCCCCCATATAAATTCTCTTCCCATCCCCAAATCCTATCTGACTTCACCAGCCTCTCACCAGATTTACTCAAAAGTTCCCAGTGGTACTAGAAGGCTATTCCTAAATAAATCAAGTTATTCTGCTTAAAAAGCCGATGACTCTTTATCTTACACAGAATAAAGGACCTTCCCAATTCGACCCTGCGCAAATTGTCCAACCTTATCCAGCATCCACGCATCCTGCATCCCAGCCCCACGGAACTACTTCCAATCGCCGCGTTCCAGGGTCTGCACAGGATGTTTCTCTTCCTCGTGGATAATGGGATAAACCCCACCTAGCACCATCCATCCACCTCTTTCATCGCCTCCTCTGTGAAATCTCCCGAACACCATTGTTACTGTTGCTTCTGAGCACACCCAGCATCTCGCTGCTGACACAGTACTTCCAGTAGACCACGAGCTTCAAATATTAACTGGTTCCTCATTGCACAGTATAGCAGTCTGCCGTGAAAATGCAGGAGCGGAGCATTCAGGGTATCAGTCCCCGAAAATGTTCCACAGTGAAAACTAACTTATACGGCATGTTTTCGACTGAAAACTTTTAGAAACCTTAGCGCGTATATAACCAGTTGGAAGTCGCGATCCGCTTTATTTCCCCCACTGCCTCCTCTTCGCGTCCTCGCTCCAGGGCGCCCGACCACTGAACTCACCACAGGCTCCTGAACGTCGCCCACAGTCCTCCCGGGGCCCCGCTACCGCCCCCCGGACCTACTAGGAGCTCAGAACCGCACTCACTTCACGTCCGCCCAGCCGGGATCTATTTGTTGCGCCAGAACCACAACTGACTCCTAGGAGCACCGTGGCCGACTCGACCCCGCCTCTGGGACGTTGGGGTCGCGGGAACCTAGGCGGCAAACAGCAGCTCGAAAACCAAAGCGCGCGCCTCGCCTATTGACTGGTTAGAAACCCGGCCAATCACCACGGAGCAGAGGTGGTGCTGGAGGCCTTACGCAAACTTGCCGCGACGTGCCTGTTTGTCAGCCAATCAGAGCCTCTCATCTGTTCCGCGCTTGGCCAATCCTAACGATGTTTGGAGAATTGAGGCGGCTACCAGTGATCCAGGAACAGAATCCTGAAGATTTAAAATCCTTGCTTTCGTCAACGGTTAAATTCCGGTGTGGGGCGGATCTTGCGCACGCGCAATAAAAACCCCAGCTGTCTGGCAGTAAGGAGAGAGCTACAAAAGTTCACCGCCCAGATGGTTGCCGAGTGACTAGCTTTGTTTCCTTGAGAACAGTTTCCCAAACTTGTTTTGACAAAAATGAGAGGAAGTTAGATTTTTAGTTTTTTTTGAGGAGGATTTTGTCCTATCAATAACAATTTTTTTTTTTTTAAATCCCGGGCACTGTGGCACACGCACAGTACTCAGAAGGCTCAGGCCGGAGGATCACAAGTTCGAGGCCAATCTAGGCTACATAGTTCAAGACTAGCCTGAACTACGCAGTGAGACTGTCTCAAAAAAAATAAGGCAAAAATTCTAAACCGGGCACGATGGCATATGTCTCAAATGCTAGCCAGCACGCCTCATGAGTTCCAGGCCCGTCTAGGCTACATAGCAATTTCAACCCAGCCTGGAATACATGGCGAGACCCTGTCTCAAAAACAAAAATTCTTTGTCCTATCAATAACGTGGAACAGAAAAGAATGTGTCAAATTTATAAGCCACTTACATTTATCTCCACAACCAATAATGTATTATATAGTATTGATATTATATGTGTTTATATGGGGCATTAATATTGGTATGGTCATTTGTCATTGTCTCCAAAGCTATTGTTGGTTTGGGTTTTCAATATGTTGCCCAGGCTTCATACTGTTGAGGTCTTCCTACCTCAGCCTCCCGAGTGCTATAGCTGTGACTATAGGTGTCTGCTACTTCAGTCTGGCTCCTACTGTAGTAATAATGCATTCTCTGAATGGGTTCCAGGGCAAGCCCCTCCCTATTCCCCATAGCACAATCTGAATATGCTCGAGTCCCTTGTATAAAATGGTGTGCTTGCATATTGCCTATGTACATTCCTCATGTATACTTTAAACATTTTAGATTACTTATAAATACCTAATACAACATAAGTGCTATGTAAATCATTTGGGGGAATAATGACAAGAAGTCTGAGCATGTTTAGTGTGGTTGTTTTTTTTTTTTTTCAATATATCTTCAGTGTGCAGTTGGTTGAATCTGGATATAAAACGTGTGGATACGGAGGGCCGGTTGTATATGGGTCTCCTAGTAGCTAAAGTGGAAGAGATAAATGTTTTAGGTCCCGTAGCTAGTGTAGAGTCAGGATTCTAACAGTCTCTTTCTTTGTTCAATACTACTTTATTTTCTGACATATGCATACATCTTAAAGTCTGAGCTGTATTTGTAGACTCTCATGTTTACAATAAAACCCACCCTATTGAAAGAGTGAAAGCTATGTTGATAGTATTTGCACGTGATAAGTGATGAAAAAGATATTTTATGTCTGTGGTCTTCTATTCACACATAGTTCTATCTCATCACGAGACAGACATCAGGCAAATTCTAGTAGAAAATACTTGACCTTTATACCTCAAAACTATTAAACTCAAGTAGGCATGATGGCACATGCCTGTAATCCTATAATTTGGGAGGCAGGCAGGAGGATCACTCCAGGTTCAAGATCATCCTGGAGTACCTAGCAAGATCTACTCAGCCCCAAGAAAGAAAAGAAACTGTCAGAATGCTCCCTTTGCCTCTACCATGTGAAGACGGTGAAAAGTGATGTAGGCCCTCACTCGATATTGAATCTTCCAGTGCTATGATCTTAGGCTTCCCAGCCTCCAAAACTATGAGAAACAAATTTCTGTCGTTTAAAAGCTGCTGAGAACTAGGTGTGGTGGTGCCCGCCTGTAATCTCAGCACTCAGGAGGCTGAGATGAGATCAATGTGAGTTTGAGGCCAACCTGGGCTACATAGTGAGTTCAAGGCCAGCCTGAACTACATAGTAAGACCCCATCTCAAAAAATTAAAAATCAAATTAATAAATAAAATATGTAAAAGCCTTTCAGAGTTGGACATGGTGGCACATATCTGTAATCCCAGCACTCCCGAAGGTTGAAGCAGAAAGACTTTAAATTCAAGCCCAAGCTGGGCAATTTCAAGTCTTACTGAGACCTGTCTCAAAAAATTTAAAAAGGGCCTGGGATGTCCCTCAGTCTGAAGATTCTGAATTCAGTTCTTAGTACTGAAAAAAACAAAAGCCACTCTGCACTCTGTTATAACAGATTAAATGGACTAAAACACTGACATACCAGTTGCTTTTCCTTATTCCCTTTCAGTAGCTGTCTGTGTGGCATGAACTTTATGATTCAAGCAAGTAAATACTCAGTATTGCAAACCTTAGTAGAGCTGGCTAGCCAGCCGGCTGAAAAGATTAAGGGGCTATTGTTATTACCAGGGACAGGGAAGCAGGGACCAATTATTTTCTTCTTCCTTATTCTGTAACTGATTTACTAAATTTCTCCAAACACCCAACTTTCCCTTTCTCAGTTTACATGTCTGTGTGAAGTTGTACTGCGTCATATATGTGTGTGGTCCTGGGGATGAAACTCAGGGCCTCCACAGTAAGCTCTGTCCCCAGGCCTTTTTTATTTTTATTTTTTAATTTTGAGACAGGGTCTGGTGAAATTATTAAATTTGCCAGCCTGGTGTGGAATTGGTGGGATCACCCTGCGTTAGCCTCCTCGAGTGCTGGGATTATAGCCAGGTGATGCCGCACCTGGCTCCTATATTACGGCCTTTTAAACATAACTACATCTTTGTTTTGAAGGAATATCATATTTACTGGGGGAGGCTAGCCTGTCAACTTATGCAAAATTCCTTTCATATATTTATCACACATTAGAAACTGCTCTAAAAGTATTTACTAAACTGAGTTAATGGACCATCATCTTGATTTTGCTGACAAGGCAGTTATAGGTACACCAACCAACCTAAACTTGTACAGTTTTATGAGCAAAAAGCCTGGACGATCTCCTTTCACTAGCCAGCCTGCAATTCTATTTTTCTTTTTACTTTAAAGACAAAAGAATGGAGACATATAAACTAGAATAACACATAAACAATATAGGAAAAACAATATTATATAGAATATAGTAGGGAATTAGCACTGGATGCTGTATTACATAATGTTACAGCCTACAATTCTATAGTATGGAACTCACTAAGCTCATCTGACCAGTCACTTTACTCCCAGGAGGGTAAACATGGCACATTAGATTTTTCAAGGCTATGTTTCCTTTAACTAATGCTTTCAGAAGCTTTGATAAAAATCTTACAGCAGTACAGGCAAATGTAAGTGTAAGGAACAGTCATTTTAGAAACTCGACTAAGCATCAATTTATACAGTGCGTAAGCACTGCTGCAGGAAAAGACCATAATATAACAGATATGAATATTGGCATATATGGGCATTTTGCCTACACACTTAAGGGTGAGTAATGCTATAATTATACATCATTGTGCATTTGGTTGAATGCTGTACAAAGAGTAATCAAACACAATTGCTACAAAGAGCTCAAAATCTAGTGTAGAGATAGCCAATAAAACATAATGCTGAATGAGACTAAGGGATTTGGAGGAGAGGGCAAAGCACAAAGGAGGTGTACATAACCTGATCTTCAGAATTCAGAGAAAACTCCCTAGAGAAGGAAACACTGCTGAATCCTGAAAAATGTGTAGACTATTGCTAGCTCAAATGGGGTAGTATTATGGGAATAGATGATCTATCGCTAAAAGCCAACTTTCTTTGTTATTTTGAGATGGGGTCTCAGTATGGAGTTCAAGCTGGCCTTAAACTCACTATGTATCTTACACTGCCCTTGAAGTACTGGAGATCCACCTGCCTCAGTCTCCCAAGTGCTGGGATTATAGGCTTCTACCACCACACCTGGTGTCTTAGTTACTTTTTTCATTGCTGAGACCAAATACTTGACACCCACAGTTAAATGGGGAAAGATTTATTTAGCTCACAGTTTGTAGAGGTTTTAGGCCATAATTGGTTGATTCCAAGGCAGCATGACATGTGGAAGAGGGGCAATAGTTCACGGCAGTGGAAAGCAACAAGAGAGAATGAGACAAGCCTCTTTCTGCCCCTTATATTGTATCCAGTCTCCTGGGATTAGAGCAGTACCAATTCAATCAGCGGACTGATCCAGCAAGCACCCACCTTTAATCCCAGCACCCTTAATCCTAGCATTGAACCATGAATCAATCACAAACTCTAGATTTAGTTGCCTCCATAAAAACCCTATGACCTGCCTGAGGCTTTGGGGGGACATCTAGACACAAACCATAACATTGCACCCTGGCTCCCCAAAGACTGATGCACATCCCTTTATGAAAAAGCATTTAGTCCATCATCAAGAGTTGCCAAACTCCTAACAGTTTCAGCATTGCTGAAAATGCAAGTCCCAAGTGTCCTCTGAGATACGAGGCAAACTTAGCTGTGAGCCCTTGTACAAATGAAAAGAAAGTTAAACACTTGCAACATTCAATGGTGCAAGATAGACATCCCCATTCCAAAAGTTGCAAATGGGGATATAAAGGAATGGGATCAAAGCAAGTCCAAAATCCAGCAGGGCAAACATTATGTCCATATGAGCATCTGGGGGAATCTGTGGCAAGATATGAATGCCAAAGGGCTTGGGTGGCTCCACCTCTACAGCACTTTAGGTGGTTGCAGTTGCCATGGCTTCTTTCTTGAATCTGCTCTGCTCTCTCCTTGTAGTTTTCCTCAGACAATCCACACTCCTGGATTCTCCAAACTTCTGAGGTCTCCACTGCACTTTCAGTTTCACACTCAAAGCTTCACATATTCCCCTCTCAGGGGCACACTGGCTGGTCTCCCAGGCCTCCTTCTGAGATCTGGGTGGAAGCCTTCCTGACCCTATAACTTGCATTCTTCATGCACCTAAAACCAGTGCCCCATGGATGATACTGAGGTCTGCTGCTAGCTGGAGTAGTAGCCAGGCTTCCTTCTCTCTTGGCTGTATGAGTGGAGTGCTTATGAACCAAATTCCAAGTAACAACTTCCTTAGGATTCTGCCATTCTTGAACATGGTGTCTGGGGGATGTCTTCTCAAAGCAGTCTTTCACTTTGCAAATGCTGGAGTTCTGTTGGTTATTGTGATGTTCTCATGCCATCTTTTCTGTTGTTTTCTTCTGAAATACTTGGCTTTTTCTTGCTAGTCTTTTCAGTGACCAATTTCTACTCTATTAGACCTCTGCAGGTCACCACTTTACTGGAGCTTTCATTCTGGCCAAACTCAAAACATTCTGAATCATTCCTGATTGTGAATCAGTGACTGTGAAGCCAAAGACGCAGTGGAGACCCCAGATGCTTGGAGAATCCAGGAACGTGGATTGTCTGAGGAAAACTACAAGCCAGGAGCAGAGCAGGTCAAGGAGAAAAACCACGGGAGGTACAACCAGCTGCAGCACCACAGGAGCAGGGCCACCCAAGCCCTTGGGAGACAAAGGAGCTTGGCATGGGCTTCATGTCTGTAATCCCAGCACTGAGGAGGCTAAGGCAGGAGGTTTGCAATGAGTTCTCAGCCATCGTGGACTACATAGTGAGTTAAAGGCCAGCTTGAACTACATAGCAACACCTTGTCTCAAAAACAAAAACAAAAACAAAAACAAAGACTCAACTGAAAGGGAAACTGCAGGCCATTCTCTTTAACAATCATAGATGCAGAGATCCCTGACAAGATTCCATCAAACAGAATGCAACAGATCATTAAAAAGATCATAAATCATGACCAAGCAGGATTCATTCCAGGGAAGCAAGGATGGTTTAACATACACAAATCAAAAAATGCAATACATCAAATAAATAGATGCAAGGTCAAAAATCACATGATCCTCTCAATAGACACAGAAAAAGCCTTTGACAAAATCTAGTGCCTGTTCATGACAAAAACCTGGAAGAAAATACATATAGAAAAGCCTTATCAGGGCTAGGGATATAGCTCAGTGGAATAAGCGCCTGCCTAGCAAGCACAGGGTCCTGAGTTCGATCCCCAGTACCGCCAAAAAAAAAAAAAAAGCCTTATCTAGGATTTCTGGGAAAATGGCAACCAGGTAAGCAGTAGAGAAAGGTCCTCCCAGAGGATCGCCCCCAGACACTGGAATATAGCAACATGAGAGAGTCAAGAGGGAGAGAAGTAGGCCCCCTGGACCCAGGAAGGATCTGAAATGAGAATTAAAGCCCTCATAAAGAGCAAACAAGACCTCTCCTGGAGGAAAAACTTGGAGGGCCACCATGGCACAGTTAGAGAAAGAGAAGGCCGAGGAGGGAGCTGCCGCTCCATTCACACCCTCAGCCCGCTCCCTCATTCCAGCACTCCCAGCTTCAGCTTTGGAGGCCCATGCTCTCGGGAGCCTCCTGACTTGGTCAGGAGACAGCGCAGTTCCGAGAGCTGGGCCGAAGGCAGAGTGGAGAAGGCGCAGCCCAGAAAAAAGGCAGCAGTAAATGGGAGGTATTGTTAAACCCAGTGTGAGGATGAAAAAGTTACAACTCCCATTAAAGCAGCACGCCCACTCTGCAGCAACCTTTCTAATCAGCACCCTGAGGCAAGGTGGAGTGAAAGCAAACAGCACACAGCCCACCACAACCAGCTCTACTTCTGCCCTGAGGCTACTTCTCCACTGTGTGAGCAACTACCAGCAGAGAGCAGCAGGGAGCAGCAGCAGCGACCCCAGGGCCACAGCAATTCCCAGGGATCCAGCCAAGGAACAAAGGGGAACTGGAGCACAACAGTAAGAGGGAGCTGCAGATGGAGGTAGATCACACAGCCCCACGCCCTTCTCACTCCAACACCAAGCAGGCAGCCCCAGCTGAGGTACTGTGCTTCAGTTCACACCCTGAACTCCCTCTGTGTGCACCTTGAGTCTTGGCAACCTGCACGCTCAACATGTGCTCCCGACAGAAATGGGATTTGTCCACAGCTTCAGGACTCACCCTAAAATACTTATATGAGCACCAAAAGGGACTTCATACTGCTTGCATATATGAGCCTTGTATGAACCCATAGTGACAAATTACATGAAAAGCAGCAGTCCTGGGGTCTAAGAAACAACAACGTACTCTACACAGCAGACCCAAGAAAACCCTCCAATTCTCTCCTAGAACTAATAACTAAACTTAGCACACACCCCGGACTACCTCAGTGAACACAGGTGGGGGAGACCTCACACCACTTGTGCCCAGCATCATAAGTGCACCCGATGCCCAGCTGTAAGGGACAGGGAGCAGCAGCACTGGAGATTGATTAGACTGGGCCCCTGGGAGCACCTTTTTGGGTTGGAGCCCAGAAATCTGTGGGGGCAACCCCTCAGACTTGACTGGGCCTCCAGAAGCACCTTGTTGGGGCAGAAACCAGTTGTGTGTGGGGGCAACCCCTCAGACTTGTTTGGGTCCCCAGGAGCACCTCCTGGGGCAGAACCCAGCAGTGTTTGGGGGGGGGTGACCCTCCCAGGCCTCTGGAAGCTCCTCATTGGGGTGGAACCCAGTGATCCATGGGGGCAATGCTGCAGACTGGTTTGGGTCCCTGGGAGTGCCTCACTGGGGTGGAGCCTCGCAGTGCTTAGGGGCAACCCCAAGAACTTGACCAGGCCTCCAGGAGCACCTTGTTGGGGCAGAACCTAGTGGTCTGTGGGGGCAACTCTGAGGACTCCATTGGGCCTCCAGGAGCACCTCACTGGGATGGAGCCCAGTAGTGCTTGGGGGTGACCCCAAGAACTCAACCAGGCCCCCAGGAGTGCCTCAGTGAGGTGGGGCCTGGCGGTCCATGGAGTGAAAGCCCAGACTGGACTGGACCCCCATGGGCCTCAAGGGCTTATCAATCGGGTATGACATAGTGTATTTGATTCCCTGCATATGTACCATCTTTGAGGATGAGTGCTTTTCCACCTACTGCCATAGTAATTTGAGTGCACCCATGTTTGTTACAGCATAATTTGAAGCAGTCATGTGCCTTCCCAATGTGAGAGCACGAGGGAGTAAATAAACCAAAAAGTACAGTTACTGTCAGAGGGAAGATGATTGATAGGGTGGGAGAACAACGGAGATGAGGGTGGAGAAAACTGTATGATTAATCGAACGTGCCATCATTTGTATAACTGAGTAACAATAGTGAAGACATCATTTTGTAATACAGCATCCATTTTTAAATTCCCCAATATCTGTTCAATAGTTCTGTGTTTACTTTATCATTTATGCATTATACTGATTTATAACTGAGTAAGAAATGTGAAGATAACATTATGTAATACAATACATTGTTAATCTCCTACTATCTTGTGTATAATTGTGTATTTCCTCCATTGTTTTTGAGATAACTGAGTAACGAATATGAATATGATATTATGAAAAGTGTATCTGAATCAGCTATAAAGCCAGTTGTGTTAGTTTCTTTTTGATTGCTGGGAAAAAATACCCAATTTCCACATGCTAAAGGAGGGCAGGTTTATTATATCTCACAGTTTATCCAGGTTTCAGTCCATGGTTGGCTGGCTCCAGGGAAGGGCAGCTTTGCGGAAGGGCATGTAAGAGGAGAAACAAGCCATGGCATGCAGGCAGGAGGCAGCAAAGCAGCAAATAGCAAGCCTCCCTTCTGCTTTTTATTTCATCCAGGCTGAAAATCTATTGATTGGTCCCACCACACTCAGAGTATGCATACCCATTATCCATACCCAGAACAATGCCAAACCAATTGGTAGGCAGTTCTACATATCCTTAATACATCTTTACACACCCTAGATCCAGTCTCCAAAAAGGTCCAGTTATGAGTGCATGAGGGTTTATATGTGTGTGGGGGGACATCTAAATACAAGCATAAGACCATTAATAACAAAACTACTTCCAACATCATGTGAAATGAGGAAAACCTAAAATCTTCCCCTCTAACATTAAGAATAAGACAAAGATATCTACTATCACCACTCCTGTACTTGAAACTTCAGCCCGAGTGATCAGACAAGAGAAACAAATAAAAGTTTTATATATATAGGAAAGAAAGGAGTCAAATTGTTCTTATTAGCAGACAGTATGATCCTTTATATAGAAGATCAAAAAAACTCCACCAAAAGACTCCTGGAAATAATAAATTCAAACAGGTAACACAATACAGAATTAATACACGAAAATTAATAGTGTTCCTATACACCAATAATGAACCTGCAGAAAACAAAGATAGGAAAAAAATAACATTCACAGTACAGAAAAATGAAATACTTAGGAATTAACCTAGCAAAGGAAGTGAAAGACTTCTATTATGAACATTATAGCCAGGCATAGTAGCACATGCCTGTAATCCCGACACTTGGGAGGCTGAGGCAGGAGGATGGCTGTGAATTTGAGGCCAACCTGGGCTACATAATGAGTTCTAGGCCAGCCTGAACTACATAGTGAGATCCTGTCTAAAGAAAAGAAAAGAAAAGAAAAGAAAAGAAAAGCCAGGCATGGTGGCACACACTGGTAATCCCAGCACTCAGGAGGCTGAGGCAGGAGGATTGTTGTGAGTTTGAGACCAGCCTGGGTTACAAAGTGAGCTGAAGGCCAGCCTGAATTGCATAGCAAGACCATGCCTCAAAAACAAAAACAAAAAAAAGAAAAGAGAAAGCTGTAAAACTCTTGAAATAGGCAACAATATTTTGAAAAGAACCCCAATTGCACAAGAAATAATATCAAGGCTAGGGATATAGCTCAGTGGCACAAGTGCCTGCCTGGCAAGTGCAAGGTCCTGAGTTCAGTTCCTGGTACCAAAATAATAATAATAATAATAATAATAATATCAAGAGTCAGTGAATGGGATTATATCAAATTAAGAAACTCTGTTTTTTGAGACAAGTCTTGCTATATAGTTTAGGCTGGTCTTAAATTCACTATGTAGCCCAGGGTGGCCTCAAACTTCCAGTGATTTTCCTGCCTCAGCCTCCCAAATACCTGAGATTCTAGGTATGTGCCACTGTGCTTAGCTTCAAATTAAAAAACTATTGCACAGCCAAGGAAACAGCCAACAGAGTAAGGACACAACCTACAGAGAGAGATTAGAATACATAAAGAACTCAAAATAATTAGCCCCACCAAAGTAAAAGAATCAAAAGATGGGCAGCTGAGATGAATAGCCACTTTTCTCAGAAGAATAACATAAAAAAATATTTATTATAAATAAATGTAAATTAAAACAACACTGAAATTCCATCTTATTCCAGAAAGAATGTATATCATCAAGGAATATGAACAAATGTTGGCATGGGTTTAGGGAAATGGGTAGTAAACTAGTACAACCACTATGCAAGTCAGTATGGAGATTCCTCAAAAAACTGAAAATAGAAATTCAATTTGCCCCAGCTAAGCCCCTGTAAGTGTTAAAGACATTAAGTGATACTTGCATACCCATGTTTGTAGCAACACAATCTTAGAAGTAGTACATGTGTCCACCAACAGATGAATGGATAAAGAAAATGTGGTATGTATACACAATAGAGTACTGCTCTGCTAGAAGGATACATTTGAACCATTTATAGAAAAATGGATATACCTTAAAAGATTAATACTGTGGTATTAAATGAAATAAATCAGACACACAAGCCTAAATACCACATGGTTTCCTCTATGAGAAACTCAGAGTATAAATAAAAAAGAGAAAATAATAGATGAATAATAGGAAACAAGGTGGGGCTGGGGGTATAGCTCAGTGGCATAAGCGCTTGCCTGGCAAGCGCAAGTTCACGGTCCTGAGTTCGATCCCTGGTACCGGGAAAAAAACACAAAAATGTGTTCGCAATAGGAAACAAGGAGATAGATCTTTTCCAAATGGGAAAGAGACCAAGAGATGGTGGGAAAAGTTAGGGAATGGAAAAAAGGGTACATAAAAAGAATTAAGATGTGTTATGCACATTTACCAACTCCCCATGATTAATGTAGTCATTATGTACTGCAAGCGCATGCAAATAAATAAATAAATAAAAGCAGAAATAAGAAATAAAAGGCAACTTTTGTATGTAGAACAGATGAATGGTAAGAAGATCTTATTTCTAAAGTCCCAAGGGAGTGCAATGGGGGTGTGTCTTTACCCGGGCCTTTACCCACATTTTGTCATTTGGGGCAAAAATAATACTCATACACTGAATATGTCAAAAGACCTAATGTGCTTGATGATAAATTCATTCATATGAGTACAGTTGGGTTTCAAGAATAACTCTTCTGCCAGGCATGGTGGTGCATACCTGTAATCCCAGCACTCGGGAGGCTGAGACAGGAGGCTCCTTCCAAGTTTGAGGCCAGCCTGAGCTACAAAGTGAGCTCAAGGCCAGCCTGAACTGCACAGCAAGACCTTGTCTCGAAAGACAAAATAATAAAAAAAAAAGGAATAACTTTTCTACACACTGTTGGGAGCTGCCAGAGTTGGTTATTGGTCATGCGTGTGAGGGCAGAACAGAGCCAGAGCGCCTCAGGCAGTCAGGCTACCTCGGTATTCAAAAAAGTGTCCTGCCGGGACAGTTACAGTCATTAGTTACTAGGCAACATTATCTCTCGTTACCAACCTTGCAAGTGTATAAAGTAAACTCTCCTACTGTTGAAGTCCGTCCTCCTGCTCATCAGGCGAGCGGCAACCCCACCGGACCCCAGCTCTTGTCTCGTCTTTATTTTTCTCGTACTTACCTCCGTTTCTCTCCGGGGAACAACGAGACCAGTGAGGCCCACTACAACGCACCTTTCTGAGGCCAGTCCTGTCATCTGTAATCTGGCCCTTACTTCGACGGGATTTTGTCAGTGTGGAACCCACTCCCACTTCGGAGACACAGTCTCACTAAGATGTGCAGGCCAGCTTGCAACTCGACTCTCCCCTCAGTCTCCTGCACAGCTGGGGTTACAGTCACAGTCACTGTTCCAGACTCAGTGGGGAACATTTTACTTTTGTTATAGTACCAGGGACTGAATCCAGGGGCTTCATACTCAGGTAGCTCCCTGGTCCTTTTTTATTTTTTTAAATTTTGAGACAGGTTCTTGCTAAGTTGCTAAATTGCCTACATAGGTTGGAACTTGAGATTCTCCTGCTTCAGCCTTCCTAAAATGCTGGGATTATAGGCATGTGCCACCGCACCCACCCAAAACTTCATACAGTCAGTATTGTAAGAATGTGGATTCTGAAGCCATACGCTCAGTTTGAATTTGACTGCCATTTACTGCCTTAGGGTCTCAAAGAAAGTACTTCTGCTTGCCTTTCTATCTCCAGGTATGAAATGCTAATACTAACTTTGCAGCATTAGGAAGATTTCACAAGGTTAGTGTTCAGCCAACACATGCCTGGTAAGACTGTACTGAGGTTTAAAATACTGACATATTCACAAATGAGTGGGCCTGTACCAGTAGCTATTCCTCTAGGCACCTCTAGTACCCCCTGCTTTGCTCTTGGGATGTCCCAGGCTTCTCTGTGATCAGCATTAGAAGATGTCTGGTACAAGTTCTGGTACAGAAACTGCTACAGATCTTCTGGTCGTTCTGATATTTTGAAAGTTTGACTCATCCCAAAGATAAATAAGTGAGGTGCATGGGATATACTGGATATTCGATAGTTACTCATTAAAGTAACACGTTGATTATATGGGTTTAGGAAGGAAATGGCCCTTTAATGGCTGAGATCCACTTATTCTGTGTGTATGTATTTATTGAAGCATATTATCGTTATTACTGTACATCTGGTTATTTGCATTTAGGTGGAACTCACTGATTCTCTGCTACCTCCATTGTGGCTGAGACAAATAGAAATGTGGCTAAAACAAAATGGATTCTTTGAAGACAGATTAAGACTAAGGTGCTTTCCCTGTGAAGAGGCAGGAAGGTCAAAGGTTCCTGGGTAGCATGGCTTTTTCTTTCTTTTATGCCAACATGGCTTGAGTCCACCTGACTGGTATGATAAGTCAAACGCTACTTAGAAGCCAGTCTTGGTGGGGCACACTGTAACCCCAGCTAATCGGAAGGCTGAGATAGGAGGATCACATGTTCACATGCAACCTGGGTAACTTAGCAAGGCCATATCTCAAAATAAAAGAAAAAAATGGTAATAGCTGTGGATGTAGCTCAGTGGTAGAACACTTGCCCAGCATTCATGAGAGACCCTGGGTTCAGAGTTCAGTGTCATGGGAGAAAAGGAAAGCTGCTCGAGGATTCTGACCTCTGGTTTGTTTCTCTTCTTGAGTGCTATTCTATATCTAGTTGGGGTTTCCAGGGAGGCACTTAAGGGAAGGAAGTTCATCTAAGTCTTTTTGTATCACACAAGACAGTTGTCTAAGCAAGAGTTCTGTAAGCTCCATATGACCCAGCCTAGCTTACTAATGCTAAGGTCCCACTAAAGCGTTCTGGAACTTGTAGCATCTCTAAAACCTGGCTCCAGCAGGTGTGGTGGTACATGCCTTTAATCCCAGCATTTAGGAGGCTGAAGCAGGAGGACCACTGAGTTTGAGGGCAGCCTTGGCTAAATAATGAGTTCAAGGCCAATATGACCTACCTAATAAGACCCTGTCTCAAACCAAACCAAACCAAACCAAACCAAACCAAAATGGCTCTGGACACTATGTTTACTTTACTAAAAAGGAGGGCCTATGTACTTTCTCTCTGAGTCTGGGTTCTATGCCTGGTTGACTGAAATATGACAGAAGTGTTGCTGCTGCAGCTTGTGGGCTCAGGTTTTAAAAACCGGGAGTTTTCATTCCTCACCTTTTGTTTATTCTTAGAACCCAGCCACCATGCACTAAGAAGAAATCCAAACAGCCTGGGATGTAACCTGTGGTTCTGACTGAGCAATACAAAATTTCCAGCCATGTGAATGAAGCATCTTGGAAATGAATCCTTCAGGCCCCAGTTGTCATCTGGGGCAAAAAGGAGCTGTCTCCACTGGGTCCAGCCCAAACTGTAGGTCATAAGCAAAATAAATGTCTCATATTCTTGGAACCTATTAAATTTGGGGGGTAGTTTGTCACATAGCATGAGATACCCATAACAGGGTCAAAGGGTCAAGTAAGTAATAAAGTGTTCTTTTTCCCAGCCGCCAGCCCTCACTCTAGTCCCTCCTAGAAGAGACGCTCAGAGAAACCCTTAGCAAAAATGAGTATCTGAGTTTCTATCTTTTCCATCTCACTGCACAAATATTTTCCTTAGTTGCTTAGCACAGTTCCCAGGAAACAAACAAGGTGCAGAACATTAAGTAGTAACCTATTATGGTCAGAGTTACATGGGGAGACACAGAAAAATCACTGTATTTTGCTGTTAAGTAGATACAAAGACTTTTTGGGCCTAAATTCCCAAGTAGCACATTAGTCCTGGTTGTCTATCATGGAAATGACAAAAACTAGCTTTTTGCTTTTGGCCTAAGACTTTCCAAATGGCATGGCAATAGCTTCCCAGGCCCTTTCCTACAGACCCCAAAACCACAAGATCTTTCAGCTCTAATTGCCAGAAGAAATATAGAAGAGTCATGTAAGGGAACACACACGAAGGAAGACACATTTGCTTTGATGTGACCTTTCCTATACTTCTACCACCCCTTCCCAATACAACCATTTGCCATTGTTTTCAGCTGCCTGTGTCCTAGCTCCTCTCTCCAATAGCTGGAGTGTAATAATTTTGGTACAGGGAATCAAACTCACAGCCTCTAACTTGCCAGGCAGACGCTGTGCTGCTGAGCTATATCCCTGGCCCAGCTGGAAGGTTTAAAGTCTTGTGTTGGATTCTCCTAGGATACAGATGGACAGCAAACTATAGCCTGCTAACTAAGAATTGTTCTCACATTTTTCTTCTTCTGAGACAGGGTCTTGCTGTGTTGTTCTGGCTGGCCTTGAACTCCTGTGTAGCCCAGAATGGCCTTGAACTCAAAGCTTTCTTCCTTCCCCCGCCCCCAGAGTGCTGGGATTACAGGTGTGCAACCCCATGCCCCGCCTGTTTTCACATTTTTAAATGGATTTTTTTAAAGTGCTATTTTAGGACAGGTGCAAATTCCATGAAATTAAAAATTTTAAAGTCCAGTTAAAAAAATTATTGGAACATAACCACTTCTGTTAATATATTGTGCATAGCTGTGATTGCAATGGCAGTTGAAGTAGGTGCAACAGAAATAGTGTGGGTCACACAACCTGAAATATTATTTGATTCTTAACAGAAAAAGTTGGCAAATCCCTGGGCTACGTACCAGGGATATAACCTCATAAGGCTCAGGAGTAACTGGCTATCCCTTTTCTAATGAAAATAAATAAACAAACATGGTAGGCCCATTACACCAGACTTTCATTTTACCCTTCTCTTCATTTCCCAGTTTAAAGAGAAAAAAAAAAACAAACCCTGAAGTTCAAAGACTCAGGCGTTTCCTACCGTCAGAGTAAATTATTAGTAGCAATATGCACTTAAAATGTAGGTCTCCCTCCTCTTGGTCAGAAACTTCATAAATATTCATCCTTTCAGTCCTGAAAAGTTTACTAAAGTGTGGTAATAGCTTCAACAAGATATTTTCTTTATTTTTATTGGTAACATGAAGAGTTTGGATTTATGAACTGTGCACAATACTCTTAACCCAATGTGCTCTGCTGTTTACATAAGGGGGTACCCGGCTCTACAGCAACACAAACGAGATGTGAACTTAGATCTGAATTCTAGCTCCTGCTCCTTACCGGCTGTATGTCCTTGGACAACTTTTGGCTTCAGGTTTCATCTGTGAAATGAGTTTACTGCTGGACATGGTGGCGCATGCCTGTAGCCGCAGCACGTGGGAGGCTGAGGCAGGAGGACAGCTGCCAGTCCAAGGCCAGCCTGAACTACACAGCAAGACCTTATCTAAAAAAAAAGAGTTTACCTAACTACATTACATCACTGAGACTATAGCTATGATAGGGCTCAACAAATAAAAACACTGAAGGACTGTTAATAACTATTGATAATAAGATTCTCCAGCTGTGATAATCTGCAATATCCCATCCTTCCTTCCATGCATGGAAGGAAAAAAGTAGACATCATGGAAAAGAAGGAAGTAGGAAGTAAAAGAAGCACAGAGAGAGAGAAGACAGGAAAAGAGAAGTAGATGGGGAGAGGGGAAGTTACAAATGGGAACAGAAGTAGAGGAAGGAGGGCGAAAGAGGAAAATAAGGAGAAGAAAACAGAGAACAACCTAGGAAGGAGAGAGGGTGGAGTGAGATGGAAAGGAGGGCAGGAAAAGCAGGGTGAGGGAAGAGCAGAGGACAGAGAACAGGATCCTTGTGAGCTCGAGGCCAGCCTGGGCTACAAAGGGAGCTCAAGGCCAGCCTGAACTGCATTGTAAGCCCCTGTCTCAAAAAGACCGAAAAAAAAAAAAAAAGATACTACCATAATAAAGGGGGCAGGAAAATGGAGTTACAATTAAGGGCTTTCCACCGCTGTTAGAATATGATCCTTTCTATAACCAAAAGGCCTGACTGACTCACCACCAGCCGAACTTCCGGGCTCTTTACCCTCCGCACTCCCACTTTGCACGGGCCCTTCGCACTGGCCTCCCACGTTTTACCCCCTTGGCGATATATTCTATGGTTTGGCTCCTTCCTAGCCTTAAGTCTTGGCTTAACTATCATCTCTGAAGAGGCCTCTTATGACTACCTTAACCAAATCATACGCTCCTAGCTTTCCTTAGTTTATGCCTATTTGTGCAGACCGTCTCCTCCTGGAACGGAAAATCCAGCGAACACAGACAATAGCTTTGGCACCGCGGGTGCCACGTGCCGGCCTCCGGCCCGGCTCCGGATCCGCGGTGGCCCTGCACGAAGCATTCCTTGCCTAACGTCGAGAGCTGCATCTCGCGACGCGGCCACGGAATCTGGAAGCGGGAACGGACCTTGCCCGAGTAGGGCACCCGGAAACAGGGGCAGAAGAACACGCGCGCGGAGGCCCCGCCTCTTCCGGCCGTGGGCGCCGGCAGCTCGGCGGCGGGGCCCGGCGCCCGCTCGGCCCGCCCCTTTCCCCGCCGCTGTCAGAGACGCGGTGTATGCTGAGCCTCTTCCACCGCCGGCTGCAGCTCATCCTGGGCCCGATATCCCCACTGCTGACCTGCCGGCCGCTTCTCCGCGTTCCTCGCCTCATGAAGCCTCTGGTCGTGTTCGTCCTCGGCGGTCCCGGCGCCGGCAAAGGGACCCAGTGCGTCCGCATCGTGGAGGTGAGGCCGGGCAGTGACCGGGCTGCGGAGCCAGTCGGGGCGCGGCTGGTCCGCGCCCCCATCCGTGCCACAGACTACGCGTCCCGGCGGCCACTGCGCCGCCCGCGTGGCAGAGGCTGAGGGGCTACGGCGCGCTGCGTCTCGGGACGCGGAGCCCGCGACCACCTCCGCGGGGAGACGCTCAGGGTTGCTTTGTTCCTTCGCCACCTGTTTAGAATCGTTCTGGGGACCAGGTGCGACCAAGGAGTGGCTGGGAGCGGGGACCGGGACGCCCGCGTCGGGGCCCCGCGCGCGCAGATTGGTACAGCCGGTGGCGTGGAGGGTGAGGGCAGAAGGTCCCAGATTTCGGCTTGATGTCGTGTGCAGCGGCTTGAGACACTTTTTACCTCCCCGCAAACTAAACTCTGGCCCGCAGCTGACCAGTGTGCACCTTGGAAAACGTCCCCTAGAGTGAGGGTGTGACTTTCAGAGCTGGCCCAGCAGGGTCCGCGCAGGCCTCGGGGCAGGGCCAGCGTAAGGCTCTTCCCAGTGGTGTGATGAGCAGCCGTGGGGTGGTGTCCTCAGCCCTAGCTTCAACCTTTGGCACCGCTGCCAACTCACGCTTTAACCTTAGGCGAGTCACTGAGGCAAGGTTGTCCCTTTAAAAAAAAAAAAAAAAGAGGCTCAGCATCCAGGTTGGGTATCTAACACCTCTTTACTTTAAATCCCGTTAATTTTTTTCTTCTTGTTTTGGTGTGATAAGTTTACCAGTTCAGTTCTATTAACAGTTTTCCATCTAGGGTGACGGATACCTGGTTAGCTGCAGTGATGCTGTGAGGAAGCCTTAATGGGCAGTCTGGGGAAAGTTCGGAAGATCCGAGGGAAATGAGACACCTATAAACTGGAGAGACTGCCAGTGGTGGTATAAAACAACCGGAGAATACTGTGAAACTCGGTGATGAACAGATTTTGTTGCTGGCCTGGCGTGGTGCGCACCTGTAATCCCAGGAGTCTTGCATGCACAGCCAAGAGGATCACAAGTTTGAGCCCAGCCAGGACGACTTAGTGATTTAGAGATACCCTGTCTCAAAAAATTAAGTAAATGAGTGGCTGGGGATGTAGCTCAGTGTGAAGGCCCTGAGTTCAGTCCCTGATACTGAAAAAAGAAGGGGAGGGGGTTGGCTTAGAACTAGAACTAAACAAATTTTCTCCTTTCCCAGGATATGGCCTGTACTCATTTTAGGATTTTACTTCTCTCTTATGTTCATTCAACCAACTCTTGTCCAATATTTTATCCTTGAAAGAATATCCAAAATAAGTAGAAATCTAAGAGTGTAAGAAGTTCGAAGAATGATTATGCATTCTATTGTATTTAGAATTATCGATCATTTTTAGGAACCAGTTCACCTCAAAATACATACCATCTTTTTCATTTTAATTAAAAAATTGTTTTTTGCTTTTTAAAAGACAAGTGAACGGATGAGTTCACGGTTTTGTTTTATATATGAAGAGGCTTACATGAAAAGAGCATGATAGGGAAGGAGTAAAGGCTTTAGAGTTACACGTAAGTGTTCAAATCCTGACTCTGCCATTACTATTTCTCTGACCCCAGAGAAGTTACTTTTTGCTTAGTTGCTGGGTAAAGAGTAGAAAATACAGATGTCTGTTTTAGCTGTTAATAGTGGTGCAGCCTGTAATCCCAGCACTGGAGAGGCTGAGGCAGGATTGCTGTGAGTTTGAAGCCAACCTGGGCTCCATAGTGAGTTCAAGACGAGCCTAAACTACAGACAGTACCAAGATTCTGTTTCAAAAAACCAAAAAACTGGTCTTTTAAAAAATCTGTAAAATTTTAAGTATGTTGTCTTGTTTTGTTTTGAGACATGGTCTCCCTATGTAGTTGACATTGGCCTGAATTTGCTGTGATCCTTACGTTTCAACCTGAGTGCTGGAATTACAGGCATATGCCACCACATCTAGCTCTTACTTTCTGGTTCTAAATCTGTACTAATTTGTTTTTAACAATAAGCTGTTTTCCAAATCAGTGCAGTACATTATTAGCATGGCATATTGAGAGTGGAATTACTGTATAATGATTTATTTCTAAAAAAGTAGTGGGATGCTGAGTCATTTATGAATTAATTTTTTAATTAAGCTTTAGGTATTTGTATTTATTGTTTTGGCCTAGGAGAAATGTAACCTTATCTTTGAAAATAACCACCACAATTTTGCAAGTGTCAGTTGGAAGAAATAGCTAAGCCTCCTCTTTTACAGATTGTGAACATATTTGCTTACATAAACAAATTATGGCTGAGGCTGATACTTATGCCAGAAAGCGTACTGATTATCAGTCATAACTTCATCCTACACCTTTGTGATTACTTACACCGGCTACACTTGTATTTTGATGGTGGTACTAGATTCAGGGCCTTGTGCATGCTAGGCAAGTACTGTACCACTGAGCTACATCCCCAGCCTGGGTATCTCATATTTTGTATGGCCATCCTACTTAGGACACATAGAAAAAAGTTTTGGTTGGTATTTGACTTTAAGCGTAGAGAAATCAGAAACTTAGATTTTATTTATCTTTGTATATCCATTATTGAACATTGTTCCTGGCTCAAATAAGTACTTAGTTCCTGGCTCAAATAAGTGTGCATTGAATGAATATTGATAAAAATATTAATTTAATCCTGGAGATGTATACATTAAAAAAAATTTGGTCCCTAAGGGGCCTCCAAGTAGCAGTTAGCTCTCAATTTGTGGACCAGAAATATGAATAAGTCCTGCCTGTCTGTCTTAGTTGTCTCATGTACCACTTACGTTTACTCTCAGTGAATTAATGGTGTGTTGAACAGATTTTCCCCCAAGCAGGTTAGCACTCAAAAATAAGACATGAAAACTGTACTAGATGTTAAGGTCCATTGTTTCAGAATAGGAGTCTTTGATCTTGGTGGGATAGGATGAAGTAACAATAATTGTTTTTGTTAAAGAAAATTTAAGTTATCCATAAAATAGATAGTCCACAGAATCCTCCACTCTTCTGAAACCTCACTGTTTGGTGAAGGGTGCTTATTATATGAGATTTTTATGTTAAGAACTTGGAAGAGGGGAGAGTATCTTCAGATTACTGTATTTACTGTTTTTCTTTTTGAAAACTTTCATTTTCTCCTTTCCATTCTGAGTTAGAAAAATAGTACATGACTGGAAAAAAATAATATACAACTGTTGGGAAAAGTTAAATCTGTTCTAATCCAGAGGTCGCCAGTATTAAGTACTTGCCTCATCTCTGTTATTTATTTATTTTGCCTTTTTGAGACAGGGTCTCCCTATGCAGTTCAGGCTGGCCTTGAGCTCACTTTGTAGCCTAGGCTGGCCTTGAACTTGCAACAATCCTCCTGCCTCAGCCTTAGCCTCCTGAGGACTGGGATTACAGAGTGCGGGGATTACAAGTGTGTGCTGCCATGCCTGGCACTCATCTCTTTCTTCTTTTTTTTTTCTTTTTTTTGAGACAGGGTTTTGCTATTCAGTTTAAGCTGGGCTTGAACTCACTATGTAGCCCAGGCTGTCCTCAAACCTGTGGTGATCCTCCTGCCTTAGCCTCCCGAGTTCTGGGATTATAGGGGTATGCCACCATGCCCAGCTCTCAATATTCTTTTATTTAAAAAAATTTTTTTTAGCTCTTAATATTCTTGTAAACAAAATTTGTTTTCACCACTACAAGGAATTTTTTTTTTTCTAAATATATCATGGATCTTGGCAGGTCTTTAGCTATAAGTTTAATTCGTTTTTATTTATCTCTGCAGAATATTGTGGCAATTACCATGGCGTGGTTGTAAATACAGGGTTGCTAATCCCTTTTGATGGATATTTAAGACAGTTTGGGGAGGTTATTTTGCTGTTGTAAATAGCACTTCAGCAGATTTCCTCATATCACTGGGAAGCTGGGTCCAAATGCTTTGAGGTTATCTGCTCTCATTCTCATCCCTTCTTCATGTTTCAGTGAAAGAATTCAGTCAAGATGCACGGGTGGTCTTGTAGAATAAGCACTTTATTGTAAAGCTTATATAGAGAGATGTATTCCTTCAGAGAAGGTGGGCAGTGCCACATAGGACCCTGCCTTCAGTACAAGTTGGACATCTTTTTATGTACGCCAGTTAGTCCAGGGGCTCGGTGCTATGGTGATTATGATGCTTACTGATAGTATCCTCAAGTTACTGTGGAATTGCAAAATGTCTAATTTATTCTTTTCAGGTGGTCATTGTTTCCTCAGTGGTCTTATTCATGTAAGAAAAAAAATTTTTTTTTAGTCTTTTTGAGACAGGGTCACTTTGCAGCCCAGGCTGGTTTTGAACTTGCAACAATCCTCCTGCCTCAGCTTCCCAAGTGCTGGGATTATAGGCATGCACCACCATGCCTGGCTTCATGTAAGAAATTTATAATTATGAAAAAAGTGCTAATTAAATCAGATCTCATTCCAATAAGGGATGGACTTTAAAGAAGGTTTCTCTTTCTGATATCCCTGGGTCTTAGGCTGTAGCAACCAAGTATGCTGTATGCCTTGTTCTGGGACTGTCACTGTACTCTGTGGGACCTAACAAATTATTATAGAGGTATTATATATTGAGGTCTTTGTTTCTTCATTTCCCTGGAGCCGGCAGAGCATGCTGATTTGAACCCTGGCCTGCTAACGTCTACCTGTCTAACACAACTTTGTACAGTAGTACTTTGGCACAGACCATTAATTGGTTGAGGAAGGTGTGTTGAGTACCAAAAAGGACAAGAACCAAAAAACTATTTTAGCTGGAAGGGATAGTGAGTCATGAGGCAATGCTGACATCAAGTTCCAGTTTTCCTGACTTGTACCACACAAACGACAAGTGCCAGCACAAAGTTTCTACATAAATGCAGCGAGCACCAAATCCAGCAAGTGTCAAAGCAGTTGAGTACCAAGGTATGACTGCAGAGGGGTGCTTTTATTTTGTGTGCAAGGTTCCTAAAAATGGGTTGCTGGATCAGAGATTATATACATTTTTTATTTTAACTGGTGATTAATCATCCAGTTTTGAAAAACATAGTATTAGGGTTCTTTAGGGTAACAACTATTAAGATATAGATATAGACCTAGGTAATATAAGAGGGGATTTAGTTTGAGGATCAGCTCGCACAATTGCGGACATCAAGAAGCCATTATATAACCATTTACAAGCTGGAAAACCAAGGACTTGTGAGGGCTGGAGGATTTGCGGCTCAGGTGTCTGAGGGAAGAAGGTGGATGTTGTTTCCCCATTACTTTGTCCTAACAGTTCTCAGTGAATTTGGTTGATGCCTGCCAACAGGGGTGAAGGTGATCTTTCCTCTGTCTTCCAGTTCATGTGCCAGTGTCTTCTGTGACACTCTCATGTACCTATCTGGAAATGTTTTACTAGCCTTATGGGTATTGCTTTACCACTGAGCCACACCCCTTAATTTTATTTAATTTTTTTTTTAGACATTCTCATTATGTAGTTCAGACCTGCCTTGAACTCATTTTATAGTCTAGGCTGGCCTCCAACTCATGGCAGTCTTCTTGCCTCAGCCTCCCAAGTGCTGGGGTTACAGATGTGCTCCATCACACTCCCAGCTTATTTAATTCTTGTACTTATAGCTAGGGTGTACATGCCTGTTGGGCATTGTACAGTTTCTCGTACTTTAAGGACACTTCCATCATTTCTTTTTATGCATTCATTTTCATGTGATGCAGTACTTTGATACTTTTTCTGGGGGAGGGGTATCCCGGGAACTGAACCTGGGGCCTTCAGGCTAAGCTACATCCTCAACACTTTTATTTTTCATGTTGAGATAGGGTCTTGCTAAGTTGCCCAGACTGGCCTGGAACTTGTATCCTGCCCTAGCCCCATGAGCAGCATGGATTACAGGCACGTGCTACTGTACCTTGCTGGTGCCTGTTTTTATCATAGCAGCTGCCCACCAAAAAATCCATCTCAGAAAGATACAGTATCATCAAAAGGAATATGTTATGATCTAAAGTTGAAACTGAGTTACTTTGAGCTGTAGTTCAAATGATGTCTAGCAGAATTGCTGTGTTTCCTTTGAAAATTTAAATCTTGGGCACTTGTGAATTTTTTGCATTGCTTGTAGGACACTTGGGCATAATTTGCAAACTATAGGTTTACATGTCATTTCTTCAGTGAAAACCTGACATTTTAAGATGAGCTCAGAGTTCTTAATGCCCTCAGACTACTTCCTTTGTTTTGTTTCTTTTTTGAGACAGGGTTTTGTTTTGTTTTTTTCTGAACTGAGGATTGAACTCAGGACCTTGGTGCTTGTGGAGCAGGTGCTTGTTCCACTGAGCTATATCCCCAGCCCCTTGTTTTGTCTTTTTGAGACAGAGTCTCGCTGTGCAGTTCAGCCTGGACTTGAGCTCACTTTGTAGCCCAGGCTGGTCTTGAACTTGCAATGGTCCTCCAGCCTCAGCCTCCGGAGTGCTGGGATTACAGGCACGCGCCACCACGCACAGACATAATGGGCTTTAAATGAGCTAAGATGTAAAAAAATGCTTAGGGCAGCTCCTGGTGAGTGCTAAGCCCTGTGCAAGTGTTATTATTAGTATCATCAGCTTGCCCGTTCTGTTTTACCTGTCTGTTGCCTCTTTCCTTCTTTTGATTTTCCCGAGATTCCTTCCTATGTACTTTGGAAGCTGACTAGGCTGTTCCTTTTGTTTTAGTGGTTATCAGAGACCAGTGGTGGCGAACCTGTGGCACATGTGCCGCAGCAGGCCAAGTGCAGGAGTTGTGTAGGTTTAGTTTTCTAAACTAAACTTCACTATTCAGGTTTAATTGCAGTGCTCACACTTAATGACGAATTTAGAAGATACCATCTCTCAGGTGTGCTGACTACATAAGCCTCTCTGACTTGACTTCTCCACGCATGTCTTCGTTGTTCTTGTGGCGTGGCCCCTCACCACAGTTAAATCCAAGGTTCCAGCTATCACTTAGGGTGAGATGTGCTCAGGGCAGCTACACTTGAGCGCTCAGGAGTTGTGCTTTTTTTGCTTATCTAAATATGAGTTTTCCTGTACTTTCCTGCCAACTCCTTCTTTTTTTAAAGATTGTTTTGAATGATGTGTGTCTGTTGTTTTCTCTAGAAAATACCTATGCGTAAGATATGTAAGTTTTGTCCGCCAATCAGAATTAGGTATCGCTACCTAAATCTGTCCTAATTCAAACCACTCTTTAATATTCTTTCCCTTGTCCTATTTCTTTTGAAATCTATTTTATTTATGTCCTTTGGGTTAAAGTTTTATTGACAGTTACTGATTAAACAAAATATTCCAGTTTAGATGCTAATGAAAGGGGACTATAGTCACTGAAGACTTCTCAAAGTCACATACATGGGAGTATGGTGTTTTAACCTTTGACTTTGTTTCAGAGAAGTCCCCAGGTAAGAGAGAGAGGGTGGGGACAGGATAAATATCTTACTCTTGGTGTCATCTTGACCTAGTCACCCTGCCTCATATTACCTCAAAGAGAATACTTTCAGCCCATTAGCCATATGAAAGTGAATTTGCTCTAACATTTTAGTTGCTTTAACCTGACAAGTCAAGAACATTTTTAACAGACTAAACATGTGGTAAGAGCATTTAGAACTTAATAGAGAATGGGTGTGACTGACATACTGCTTGCAGACAGTTTTATTCTGTGTGGTGAGTAAGGGTAGCAGAACATTACTTGGTAAAGAAGAAAGCATCAATTGTTAGCACTTACAGAAACTTCCACTTTGAGGGACTCGGTCTCATGAAACATATATTCTGTGCCTGGTTTCCATCAGTCTTCTCCAGAGCACTTTTAAATTAGTTTCATACCATTAGGATAATATCCCTGCTCCACACAAGACAGCTGCTTGGCCCTCCTTCTGCTTGGGGCTTCCAGAATATATTAGTTATTGATGTTTGCATTAAAAAGTATTTAATTTAACTCACAGGATTTACCTTTATAATTATGTATAGTTTAAATAACATGAATTTCTACTTTCTTGGAGTATAGAGAAATCTTAGTAGATGTTTTGATTGTATAAAAGGGAATTAATGGCTAATTTAGGTTTCTAAATAGTGGATTCTTTTCTTGTAGTTATTCATTTAATGATTATTGCTCACAACAAGTAGAAAGTAAAAATGACAGTATTTCAGAAATAGAAGAAGGCAAGAATGAAGCAAATAAAGTAAGAATGGTCAGAAGCTGGCTGGACCAAGATAGGTGAGCTATATCTGGTTCTTATGGCTACATTTCCTGATCTCTTCTCCATTCCAGCATCCAGCAAAATCTCATCAACTTTGAATCTCAGCCTTTCTCTCTTCTTCCCGATTCGCCCTCCTTTCTCCTTCTTCCTCCCTTCAGTACTGGGCACTGAACCCAGGAAGCTCTGAGCTACGTTTCCAACCTCTTTTCACATTTTATTTTTGACATAGAATCTTGCTAAGTTGCCCAGACTGGCCTTGAACTTGTGATCTTCCTGTCAGCCTCCCAGGTAGCTGGAATTATGGCATGTTCCACCATGCCTAGCAGTAGGAGGGGATGGGAAGAGAGGGTGGACAGGCAGGTGGCAGGCAGATAAAGAATAAGAACAATTCGTGGGAAACAAAAAACAGGGCTCAATTCACTAGGAATCATGAACATGCAAATTAAAATAATGTGATTCCATTTTCAACCTGGACTGGTTGAAATGAAACAGATTATATGTGAGAACACCAATGCCAAGGATACAGGAAACCAGTGCAGTAACACTATTATAGGTAACTAAGATAGACATTAATATACAGTCAGAGGGATTGGACTCTCAAGGAAGTCAGCACAAAAAATAAAGACATCAGAACTGTGGCATATCTGAAGAGCCAGGCTTCAAGACAGAAAAGCAATTGCAGGGCCTACATGCCTCACAGGAGATAAACAGCAAGTTGAGATTATACTGTAATTAGCCCATAGAATTTTTTTTTTTTTTTGTGGTACTGGGGATCGAACTCAGGACCCTGCGCTTGCTAGGCAAGCGCTTATTCCACTGAGCTATATCCCCAGCCCCTAGCCCATAGAATTAGCCAGTATAATCCAGTGGGCTGATAGGCATCAGACACCTAAATGGGTGACCAGAATGCTCGGTCTCATGTATCCCTCTCTTTCCAAAAGTTCATTTGTATCTTTTCTGTGGATCCTTGCTATGTGATTCACTTGTCTATTGGATCAATTTTGGCTAAACAGCTATACTTGTAATCCTATAGGTTGTTTGTACTTTGACCCATGTTGGACCCACATCATGATTTTGGTGTATAAATTACCCCTAACAAAAGGCCTCACAGGCAACCCACTTGGGACCCCCTTCAGAAATCCAGGAACTATTCTCCTTGTCCTTATTTCCAATAAAACTCTCTTAACTTCCTCTTTTGGTTCATGACTTCATTCCTTGATAGTATGAGACCGCGAACTTGGCACATAGGACTCGAACAGGTCAGGAGTCGTACCTTTTCTGTATCAATACTTTGTGTAAATCTTCAGCTTTTCTAGGGGGCAACTTATCAAAGTATCAAAATGTACACTGCATACCTCTTGACTCAGTAATTTTACTTTTCTTGCACACAGGCACAGATATGTATACATGAATATTCACAGTAGTAACATTTGTAAAAGAATATCTCAATGGGCTTCCTATTCCAATGGCTAGATAGATTACTGTATCTATTATGAAGTAGTGTTGTCTATAAGCTCTGATATGGAAAGCTCACCAAGATACACGCTTTAAAAAATTAAGATACACATATATGCACACATGAATACTTTCTTTGGTGTTTTTGTTTTGAGACAGGGTCTCACTATGTAGTCCAGGCTGGTTTCGAACTCATGGTGATCCTCCTACTTCAGCCTCCCAAGTGCTAGGGTTATAGGTATGCACCACCACACCCAACCCTTTTATGAACATATTTAAAAGGACCAGAAAGGCACACAAAAAAAGTTAAGTGATACCATAAGTAAAATGAGACTTACTAAGACTATCATCTTTTACTTCATATATTTTCAGTTATTTGGATTTTTATAATATACATGTACACATCTAAACCTTTTAAGTCTTAATTTTAAAAACTGCATATCTTTAAGAAGCAAATATTACAAAGTACAATTTAAACATTTTATTAATACCAAATCCTAGGGGCACAGCAATATTCAAAACAGCCTTGCATTAAGTGACGGTTCTCATCTAAGGGGGCTGAGTGTATAGCTCAGAGGTAGAGTGCATGGTTGGCCCCCGCCTTCCAATTTCAACAAAAACACCACCATCTAATTTCAAGAAAAAAGGAAAACAGTGCCTGCACAATAAGAACATTGAAAATTTAAAACTAAATGTGCAGAAAAAGCAGCTTTAGAGACAGACAGTGGTGAACTGTTCTAAAGCCAAAAATCAATTTGAATGTTTAGATACAATTTCTCTGAAGAGTGATCCACTCCTTAAACAAAAAAAGAAACAAAAATATAACATGGCAACAAAGAAACGCATTGCACAGGCAGGGAGTCAAGAGGGAGACACAAAACAGTCCAGTTTTATGGCCTAGAAACAGATGGAAATTTAGAGACATATGGAAATTCAGAAACATTCAGTTAAGAGGATCCAAAAGATTTTAAAAGAAACAGAATGAAGCCATATTCTAGACACTGGAGTTCAAAATTATAAGCAAGCTGTTCTAAAAATGCCTTTTTTTTTTTTTTTTTTGAGACAGAGTTTCATTATGTAGTTCAGGCTGGCCTTGAGCTCACTTTGTAGCCCAAGCTGGCCTCGCACTTGCAGTGATCCTCCTGCCTCAGCCTCCCAAGTGCTGGGATTACAGGTGTGCGCCACCAAGCCTGGCTAAAACTGCCATAGACAGTGCATGCCCACACTAGTTTCCTAGTCTCCAGAATAACCTGTTGGAGTACTTTGAGAACTTTATTGTGTAAGCAACCTTTCCTAATTGGCTTTTTAGAGAAAAGTAGGCACTGCTTAGGCAAGAAGTATCATCTTGTTTTGCCAATATTTGCTTCTTAAAGGTGTACATTTTCAAAATTAAGACCTAAAAAGATTAGATGTGTACATATGTACAATGAAAACTTAAATGGTTTTAAAGTACATGAAGTAAAAGATAACATTCATTTTTAGTCTAACTACATCAATGAAAATATAAGAAAAATTATTTGGCTATGAGAAGTAGTACATTTAAAAAATGTCTTGGTATAAAATTTACCTTCATGAATACTTTTTGCTCTAAAATTAAAGTCAGTAGCCAGGTATAATGACGTGTACCTGTAATCCCAGCATTTAGGAGGCTGAAGCAGGAGGATCACCAGTTCAAGGACAACCTGAACTACATAGGAGACTCGGTCTCAAAACAATCAAATAAATAAAAATAATAAAGTCAATGTAGGAATACACATTTTTGATGACATGGCAATGAAATCTTAGCCCAAGGATTTAATGTTGAGCATAGCCATTTTTATGCTGCATATGGGGCTTCTGGTTCCTGATGACAACCCAGCATCATAAGGAACATGTCCCAAAATGTGGTAAGCTCATGGAAAATTTTTCCATAAAATTTTCTTTCCCACCATGATTACACAATAGGAAGTGCACTGAAAATGGTCTGCAAATGGGCACCTTCTCCTGTTCCACTAATTTGTCTTAATTAACTCAAACCCAACTATGCCTTGGAATCAAAGTAATGAGAATCCGTTACTACTTCTATTACTAGTCCTTCTCTTTTCCATGCCCAGCTCTTAGTCTTAAGCATAATACAGACATTTACCAGTTATACTTCTGTTTTAGTTTTGGACTAACTTATCTTTTAATCTCTGCACCATAGGAAGGAAAAAAAGTATACTGTGTATATGGTGAGAGACAATATCTGCAAATCATGTATTTGGAAAAGATACCTCAAATACATAACTCTTAAAACTCAGTAACAAAAAAAAGATATATAACCCAATTAAAGATGAGCAAATGTAAGTTTTAACGTGCACCATCTGAAGGAAAAAACAAACTACTTCACACCTTCTAAGATGACTATAATATTTGGGGGGGGTACCAGGAATCAAACTCAGGAACCTGCACTTGCCTGGCAGACACTGCCACAGACCTATATCCTGGCAATGACTATAATATTAAAGATAATAGTAACAACAAAACAAACAACACACCGTGACTGCTGGTGAGGATATGAGGAATCTTGGTAACACTGCTGCTGAGAATGCAAAAGAGTACAGCAGTGGAAAACAGTTTGGTGGTTCCTCAACAAAATTATGCATGAATCAACAATTCCACTCTGAGATAGTTGCCCCCAAAGAGCTGAAATCAGGGACTAAACAGATGCTTGTGTGCCAGTGCCCATCACAGCACTATCTGCAATAGCCAAAGGGAAGCGAGGCAGAGCAGGGCACACCTGTGAGCCCAGCATTCAGGAGGTTCAAGCAAGAGGATGCTCAGGAGTGGGAGGCCAGCGGGGCTACAGAGTGAGTTTAAGGCCAGTCCGGACTACACAGGGCCTTAAGACCAGGCCTTAAAGCAAAACAAAAGCAAGACTTTTATTAAAAGGAATAAGAAGTTACTGCTTAATGGTTACAGTTTTTGTTTGAGGTGATGAAAAATGTTTTTAAACTACATAGTGGTGATGGTTATACGTTCATATTGCAAATGCAGTCAATGGTACTGATCTATACACTTAAGATGACTAAACGGGTAAATGTTACAGTTTACAATTTAAGATCACTTCCGGGAAGATGGCGACCGGGTAGGCAGCAGAGAGAGAACCTCCCAGAGGATTACCACCCAAACAATGAAATATAGCAATATGAAGACAGAAATGAGGACTTCCGGGAAGAAGACGACCAGCCGAGAGAGCGAGTGCGGAGGGAAGAACGGCTTTAGCTCCTGAACCCGACAGAGAACACGCTACTGGGACAAACTGCGCCAAACCAGGCAGCGCTCCGGGATCCTGCTCAGAACCCCACCCCCGCAGCCAGCGCTGCGCGAACTGGAGCAACAGCGACCAGCCAGCGGGATTTCTGAGTCGGGGAAAATCTCCATCCAGGGAAAAACATCTGAACAGCACTCCTGTCTGCATGATCACAGGGTGAGTTAAGTGCGCGCTCTAACCAGTTTTTCCTGAATCGGGAAGAAGCTCAGCCCAGCGAGAGACATCAAAGCAGCTTTAAGAACTGCGGGATCTCCCGGGTGGGAAGACCTACTTAGGCGCCCCAACGGGTTTTGTGAGGGGGGAAGGAGCTCCACCCAGGGAGGATCATCTGAGTGGCCTATCTGCAAGAATCCTGGGGTGGCGAGCTGTTTATTCGCCCCAGCCAGGTCTTGGGGTAGGGAGTAGAAGCAGAAATCTCAGCAGACAGCTTAAAGGACATTCTCTCAAAGAGAAGTAACCATTGGAGCAGCCTCTGCAGCAGACCTTTGCCTGCTGAACTGTCTGTGGAATTTATAGCTCCACAGTTTGAATCTGATACCCAAAAATGGGA
>PVLD010002636.1:122057-160669 GCA_004027595.1 Dinomys branickii | reverse complement strand
AGCAGGACCCCAGGATCTGTGGATGGTGTCCCTGATGGCCCAGTGCTGGATTTGGGCTGCTCACAGAAACCAAGACTCAAGGAGGAGCAGGACCCCAGGATCTGTGGATGGTGTCCCTGATGGCCCAGTGCTGGATTTGGGCTGCTCACAGAAACCAAGACTCAAGGAGGAGCAGGACCCCAGGATCTGTGGATGGTGTCCCTGATGGCCCAGTGCTGGATTTGGGCTGCTCACAGAAACCAAGACTCAAGGAGCAACAGGACCCCAGGGACAGAACACAGCCAAAGCCCTGGAGCTGGCCCGGCCTGGAGCAACCTTGGGAGGCCAGACAAGAGTGGGGCTGCAGTGGAAGAGCATAGGGACAGTGTGGGCACGCAGGGGCCTCGCAGGGCTCCAGGTCCTCATCACTTGCCATTCTGTGGGCAGGGATCTGGGCACAATCCCACCCATTGTTCCTGGGGACAGACACAGTGAAGACCCACGAGCACACACTTCTGTGCTGTCCAAGCTCTGCCTACCCAGTGTAGTCCAGGCTGCAAAGTAGTTGTGTCCAAAAGAACATGGCCTATGGTTACTCTGATCTACATAAGCTGCGGAGAGAAGTCCATCCCTGCTCTGTTTGCTCCTGGCAAGCCACTCCCAGACAGCATCAGAGGATCTTCCCCAAACTGCAGGCAGGACCAAACTGCTTCCTGCTTCTACCTCTAGAGTTTTTTACTGCTGCTGCAGAAAACTGACCTCCATCATTCTGATGTGTCAGGCTCTGAGAGTCAGCCCTGGCCACCTCTCTAGTCTTCCATCCTACCTCCTGGTTACTCTTCATGATCCAGTTGCACTGGTCACTTTTATTCCTGCCTCAGGGCCTTTGCACTTGCTGTTCTTGCTTTTGCTGCCTTAGAAGGCCCTCAGAAATGCTTTCTTGGACCTTCCCAGCTTAAGCAAAGGCCTCTCACCTAGCCCTACTCAACCACTCTTGATCAGAGAGGTTTAATTCATCTTTCTCACAGCACTTAAAACCATTTGATAGACTACTACTATGATTAATTCATAGTTATCAGCATTCCCATAGGCCGGCACTGCTGTAAGTACTTTCCCACACACTACCTACTTCAGGGCTCACCACAACCCCAGAAGGCACAGAGAGGCTGAGTGACTTTCCCCAGATCACAGAGTGTGTAGATGCCAGAGTAGGGATGTGACCGCAGCCTGTGTGGCTTCAGAGTCTGCTCGTCCTCACTAGGGCTTTGGGGCCCCCTGGCAGGTGAGCTCTTGTGTTGGGTTTAGTGTTTGCTCCCTGGGACTGGAGCAGAGCTTCGGACCCAAGGCTGGGAGTGAGCCCTCCTGCCTGGGCTTCCTTCCACCCTGTCCTTTCTCAAGCCTCCCTTAAACTCGCCCTGCCGTACCAGCCCTCAGCTCCGCACCTGCCGTGGGTATCCTTCCGGCTGCATGATAGGGCACTATGGGAGGGAGATGCAGACCCAGGTGGTTCAGGTGTCCCTCACCTGCACTTTGCTGCCACCCAGCCATCTGTCACTGCCCCTCTAGGCAGCCCTGCAGCTCCCCACCCAGCACTACCTGAACTTTCACACTTCTCTGATTCCTTCCTCTCCACATCTCTGCGGGCCTCACTGTTCGCAGATGCTCTGGAGACCCCAGCCACACACAGCCCCTGCGTTTGCCCCAACACCTATCTCTCATAGGACCTCTGAACTCCCCATCATGGTGAACTTCTTTCCCTCCTTCCCTGTTGCTCTGAAACCCACTAAGATTTCTTGTGGTTTTCTTTTTTTTAATTTTTATTTATTTATTTATTTATTTTGCGGTACTGGGGATCGAACTCCGGACCCTGCGCTTGCTAGGCAAGCGCTTATTCCACTGAGCTATATCCCCAGCCCCTCTTGTGGTTTTCTTTACACAAAAATCCTCATGGAATGGCCCACACCTTGAGCTATAGCTCATGTGCTAGGCAGATGCCTTCACCTCCCTCAGCTCCAGGTGCTTCTGCCTATTTTTTGCCCCAGCAAGCTGACTTCAAGCCTCTCCATACTGAGTGCCTCAGCTATGAGTGCCCAGCAGACCTCTTCCAAACCCACCTCTGCGCCCTGACTGGGCCACACTGCTCCTGCCCCGCCCTTCCAGCAGCAATTCTCTGGTCAGCCTCTGCTGTCCCTGGCGCTACTCCACAGCTGCGGGCCGGCGCTGCCTCCTGCTAGCGCTCTGCGCCAATTCAGCATGTGTGCCTTTGTTTCTGTCTGTGGCTCCCTCAGCTTTGGGCTCTGCCAGTGGCCTTGCCACTCTCCCTGTTTTTAAGGGCTGCTGTTGCTCCCCCTAAAACCTCTACCTCAGTGCTGCATTCAAGAGGAGTCGTCTCACCTCGCCTCGGATCACGCTGCTCTCTCTCTTTCCTGCCACACCAGGCTCAGCTACTCAGCCCAGACTCCAGGGCATTCTGCAGGCTTCCAAAACTGACACCTTTCCCACCCTACCTGAGCCAGCCTGGACTATTGCCCTTCCTGCTCACCACCTTCCTACATTCCCCTGCACCCTAAGCCTCCCATCTCTCCAACTCACAGTATCTGATTTCACTCCTGAGTATTCCACACAAATGCAACACTGAGTTGTTCTGTTTCCCGGGTCCTGGTTTCCAATGGACCTATTAAGTCTTGGGAACAGGAGCTCTTTGTAAGGCTCCTAGAACTTAGTATAATGCTGGTCATGTGGCAAGTAGTCGGGATCAATTCGATCCTGATGTAATGTGGTTAACCTGCTGTGGGTTTTCCCCAGTACCAGCCAGCTGTCACAGGGATCGATCCTGGCTTGTCCAGGTTCGACACTGGAGTATTGGTGAAGGAATTTCTTCTTTTGTGTTTGGACGGTGGTGCCTAAGCTCAGCAGAGGTGTCTGCACCACCATTTCCTGGTGCTTCTTCTGACATTCCCCACAGCATTCCCTTTCTTTTGGGAAAGAAAGTCATGGATTCCCTGGGAAAATGGCTACATGGGAAATTTACAAATCAAAAGTAGCTTTCCACTCTGACAGTACCAGGTAAAGTCCTTACTGAAAATGTCAAACAATTTCCAGTGAAGTTTGGACACAGAATTTTGTTTAAGAGAAAGTGGGATCTGGGAAATGCTGAGCTCAGCCACATCCCATCAAAGCAACTTTGTTTCTCAAGAAGCAAAAGACATTTAGGGGACAACTCTGACTGACAGCATGACCCTGCAACCAGGACTCTGGGAGAAAGGCCTTTTAGTGAGGCTCCAAGGCAAGTGCATTGACTGCCAGTGCCACACTCAACCAATCTGCTAAACTGGTCTTCAGGTTCCTAGTTGGCTCAAGGCTGTCAACATTCAGTGACCAGGTGCATTTACCCTCACCGTCTCCAGAGTGAAGTGAGCCAGAGCAGCGTCTTGTCACTGGACCCTGGGCCTGGCACGCTCTGCTCTGAACGCCTCTTGCACTGGACTAGAAGCCTTAGCACATAAGCTGCATACCACATCCTACCCGTGCCAAGCAGACAGTTCTACTGACTCCTGTATCTATCTACCTGAGAGCAACCTGGCTTGGCTACAGAAATTAGGCCCATCACTCAAAGTTGGCAGACCTATATTCTGGAAATAGGGACACAGTAACAAATATAAGAGAGATGCTGGTCTTCACACACCCTTGCCTTGCCTGCTGTTACTTAAGCACTGCTGTGAACTCCTGTTCCCCATTTTTTGCCCCATTCTGCAGTCCCTCCTGCATCCCTGAGGTCTGAGCAAGCCACTAATTGTTGGTCCATCATCAGCGTCCCCTGGGCTGCTGCCCCAGCCCAGCCTTCATACCCAGTGGGGAAGAGTAAGTGGACCTCTCACGAGGTCCACAGTTATGTATCTGTAGCCTTTCAGGTCTCTTTGGCTCCAAAAGCTTCAAGGAGGTGATTAATTTCCCCATGGGATCTTTCTTATGAGGGCTGGGGAGCCTGTTAGCATCCCTAGCAGTTTCCTTCCTTTTGCTGTATCTGCAGACTACAGTGAAGGACTGTGGTTGCCTAAATGACCAGTGGCTGGGCCCAGAGAGGCTCACAGATTCTTGCTTTGATGAAATAGGGATCTGTAGGATTGTGTAGACTTGGCTCTGGAGTCCACCCACAGGAAACAGCGTGCAGTTTTGAAGGATTTGGACCCTCATCTACAGCCACACACGGACTTTGAAAAGTGTAAATATTTTCTTGCCCGAGGTGTATTGTGCAGAGTAATTTCCAGCCAGCCTGGGAGGGAAGTAATGATAGGAACTCAGAGCTCCCCTCGGCCCACCTTCTTCTGCCTGCATGCAGGAGTCCAGGAGGAATTTTCTGTGCTTTGTGCCTTAGTTTCTTCAAAGGCAGGTGATCAGAATGACCCTATGCAGACCATCCCAGGAAAATCGAAATCAGTATTGAGACTCAAGTTGAGGATATATTAGTCATTATTATTTTCTTCTGTATCGCCTGCTGAATGCCTGGAAGCAGATTGGGACATCCCCGAGGGCAGATTCTCCTTTTCTCTCTCCTAACCTTTCCCTGCAGCTGCAGGGCTGAGCGCCTGCAGAGGTGGGACCCTAACAGGGGGCTGAAATGGCCTTTCAGAATTCTCTACGGTGGACCCCTACCCTCACAAATATCATCTTTCACTCCTCCTTCTGTGATGGACTCAGGTTTGCAACAAAGCAAAATCAAATGCATGCACGGGTGAGCAAGAGCTTAGGACCCCAACTGGGTCAGAGTCCAGCCACCTGCTCTGCTCGATGAACTGTCCCAGTGCCTGG
Source organism: Dinomys branickii (assembly GCA_004027595.1). NCBI lineage: Eukaryota > Metazoa > Chordata > Mammalia > Rodentia > Dinomyidae > Dinomys > Dinomys branickii. Next base: position 155,881 of record PVLD010002636.1, on the reverse strand, counting down.
CTGCTCACTCAGACATCCCAGCCTGAATGGGCCCATCTAGGCTCAAGCAGAGTCAGACTCCTTGAGCCTTGATGGCATGCAAATATGCAGGGCAGGCGCGGTGCGTGGAGGAGGGTAGTTAGGAGGGACCAGGCAGGCAGGGTTGGGGTGAGAACTGGTACAGATGGGGGTGACTCCCAGGATGCCAGGATCAGCCTTGGCAGGCCAGGCTCCAAAGGAGTAATGAATATGCAAGTCAACATTCAGAAACTCATATAAATCACTGTGGGTTTTTTTCTTTTTCTATCCCATGTGTCTAATAACCTGCATCTGATTAGGGCATCCCTAGAGGCAGGGACCAATCCTTTTCTCTCTTAATCTCTTTTCCCTCCCCTCACCCTTAGCCCCAGGCTTAGCATACAACCCACTTGGCTCTTCCTCTGGCCAATTTTAAAGATATAGCCACGAAGATAAGCACGAGCCCATACACTCTCCAGACATGCCAGCAGCCGAGATTTCTAAATCTTGTCTCCTCTCCTGAGCCCCAGACAGCCTGTTCATCTGACAATGAAGATGCTTCTTTATCCACAGCAAAAGCCTCTACAAGCCTGAACCTCTCCCCTCTCCTAGCACAACAAAACGTCAGCTTTTAGGTAAGACAAAATTGGGACAAAATTTACATCAAAATAAAGTCCTAAGCAGGGTGTGTCCCCTCATTGGATTTTTTCGAATCAGATGATGATCACAAAGCAGTACCAAATGTCAAGACCCCAGGATAGCCCTATCCCCAACCCCACATGCAGAAGCAAGACTGAATGCAGGAGGAAGGCTGCACATCGCTCCAGCACCGCCCCACCCATCAGAGACCAAATTGGCCTGACACCAAGCCCTTTTGTTTCTGGCGAAGCAGGGGACCACAGCTTCCTGCCCTCATTATACAATCCTTTGTTTCCTTCTGATCCCTGCTCAGCCCATAGGCTCAAAATTGGCCGGCTCTCCATTGTGCATGCACACCTGGCTCCTCTGGCTTCCCGGGGGCCTCAGATACGATACGCCATGCAAGGTGGCAATGGAGTGCAGATGAGTCTTCTTTCCAAGGAGAAGAGACAAGCAGGAAGCTGGGGATGATGATGAGATGCCCCATGCTTGCAGGGGATGGCCAGGCCAGATCCCTTCTCACCTGTACTGGTCATAAAGGTGATGATGGTACTGCTGATGCCCTCGTTGTCCCGGGGATAAATCCTCAACGTGTATGTCATCCCGGGATAGAGGTCTGTCAACTGTATAGGCTGGGCCTGGGCCTTAACAGGGACAGTTTTTTTTGTATGGTTGCCTGGGGAACAGAAATCTCTGTCAGCCTAGAGCCAGGCACCAGGAGCTGAAGAGATAGTGCTTAGGTTCCTGCTAGAGGCAGAAAGGGTGGGGAAAGGGGCAAGCGGACCATGAGTCCAATGTGCTGCACAGACCAGGATATCACTAGGCAGTTCCCCATGCTGGTCCATGCAGTGATAACCCTTATACAATACCCCTTCCGCTGAGGACAGTGTTTCCTCTCATAAAGTTCTTTTTCAGTACAGTCTTAGCACTAAACATACATGACCTACTTCCTCAAACTCTCAGAATGTCAGCCAATGCTCAGTTGCCCCTGAAGTGATTCACTCCCTATGTGGGATCGTCCCGCTGAGGGTCAGAAAGCCAGTTAGTTACTGCGCGACAACTAAAATGCAGATGAGATAGGACTCAGCTCCATGGCTCTCACTCCTGGTTTTATCTCATTTCTTGCTCAATGGCAAGTTCTCGTATTAGGAAAAACGTGTGCCTTTGTGTCTGGGCTGTGGGAAGCTAAAGTCTGAACCAAACTAGGGATTCTAGAGCCTGTGGACATGAACCCCTCCTCCAGCCATGAAGAACTCAGTGCTGGCTTAGAATTTCCTAAGGGATCTTTGGGTAGGCTAATGTGGGTAGATACTGGCTTTGTTGCTTACAGTACGTGCAAGAGAGGCCAAGAGGGTGGGCTTGACCTCAGAGGACCAGGGACCTTTGTGCATAGGAGACACATGTCCTGACCACACTCTTCAGTGTAAGCGATCTGTACCCTTGGTTCAAGATCTGGTTAAGTGTGAATGGCTCAGGGCAAGCCACCAGCTCTTTGAGACAAATGGCTCTGGTCATCTCTGACTGTGGCCCATCTGTGAACGGGGTCAGGCTGTCCAGTGGAGACATCAGGACGTGGAGCATGAGTTAGGACATAATACAGAGGGGAGCTTTGGCTCATTTGGGGACTATTCAGGACCCTTATCCAGGCAGGAAATAGACAAAAAGGTCTTGTTCCACAGGTCTTCAGAGCACATGCAACTCCAGGGCTTCACTAATGGTTTCAAAACCCCTTCCTTCTCCTGGGCCTGCTCCTCCCACTCTGCAGCCTGACCGCATATTGATTTCATTAAGCTATAATTAAGCCAGGCTAAAAGGCCTCTCTGAGCCTGGGGGGGTGCACAGGATCCCTGTAATGGAGTCTACTGCTCCCCTACTGCACCACCCCGCACAGCAATGCTTACTGTCGATGTACTCAACCACAAAGTCGGTTCCGGGCCCGAAGTTGTGCTTCCACGTGATGTTGGCCCATTTACTGTTCGAGAGCACCGTGACATTCCATATGAACTGCTCATCGGGGGCTGGGGGTGGACGGGTTAGAAAGGAGTTAGTGAGGAGGGGGCAGCATGGGTGACACGGAGAGGGCATGTGCACAAGCATGCACGCACGCACACACTCACGCACACACACGCACACACACACACACACACACACACCGAGCTAGGAAAAGGTAGAGTCAGAAATGGCTGTGCACAGGGCCCAAGAGGACTCCAAGCTGCAGCCTTGGTGGCCAGGCCAGAGGTAGCCATCCAGGGACATGCAGTAGCAGTCAGGAGGACAGAGATGTGAAGGTGAGCTGGAAACTGTCTATGTGTCTGCATGAGTCAGGGCAGGATGTAAGAATGGGTTTGGATCCATGCCATTTGTGGCTCTAACCTGGACTTGTTAGATCCTTTAACTTCTTAGATCCTTTATCACATATTTGAACAGTACAAGGAAATGGGTTAGCAAAAGGTCCCATGGAGAGGATGCTGACAGAGGGGGAGATGTACAAGCCTCTCCCTGCTTTAGCCTTGGAAGCTCTATAGGAAGGAGAGGAGTCTTCTTTGGAAGTCAAGCAAGCAGGGCTGGGGGCAGAGCTCAGTGCTAGAGTACGTGTCCACTATGTGGGTTTGATCATTCCTGGGTTTCATCCCTAGCACCACCAAAAAAAGATCAAGACCGAATTGTGATGAGATGTGCAGGAAGGACAGGACCAAATGTGTGAAAATGCTTCTGGGCTCCTAAAGCCGGAGGAGGAGAATGGGAATCCAGGCAGGGGACTCTGGTCTGTGGTTGTTCTTGCCCAGTAAGAGCCTGGATGGTGTGTACAGCAATGACTTTAGATTCCCTGCAGGGGCTGGTGGCCTAGAACCGCAGGGTCCCAAGTACATAAAGACAGTGTGACCCCTCTCTCTGCCCGTCATGGGTGCTGTCTGAAACCATAGCCTGTGTACAGGAGAATGGCGGTAATCTTCAAATATAAACACTTTTCAAGAGTCCCAGCAGTCTGATTACTCCATTTTCCAGCAAAGATCTCATAGTGGAGCGCTAGCATGAGAGCTTGAATTTCAAAGAGTTTACAAGTGCGGCTCCTGTATATTTTATTAGTGTGCAAGGGGGCACTGTCACCAATTCACTTGTCACAAACAAATGAACAGAGTGCACTGGTGATGCATTTATTCATTATCTGCTTGACATGTGACCGAGTCTGCCTGGCTGGGGCAGTGATAAAAGATTTCCTCATTTTCACTTCAAAGAGGTTTCTTTTCTACTGCAGCCTTGTTAGGTTGCCCCAGGTGAACATGTGCCATGTTAGGTGAGGGCCACGTAACATGAAGCAAGAGCTTTATGGCGGCACGGTAAGGCATTCTGCACTGGGACGCAGAAGCGAGGCCTCTTCACTTGTCTGCCTGATGTCTCAGTTGGATTGGTTGTTTAAACCCCTCCAATCCTGGCACCTGGGCATTTCACAGCTCTCACTAATGAGAATGAATGATTAACTGTGATTTGGGGACCTGAGTTTCTTCTTCCTTGGGCCTGGACCCTATAAACTAGCTAGACAATTGGTGTTTAAGCAGGTTGGCTCCCAAGGTAATACTGACTCAAATCTGGCTGTTTTAAAGGAAAGCGCTTTCAGAAAAGGATGAACAGTGGGAAACCAAAATTGGAGGAAGGCATCACCCAGCAAAGGTGATGGTCACTGAAGAATCAGGAAGTTCTGAAAGATAAATTATGAAACATTTTTTCTAAGATGTAAGATGTGGTAAAGATGAAAATTCATTTAAAAAGTCCTAGGTGGCAGGTCTATGCTGCCTTATCAAAGGAAGCAGAGATGCTTGAGGAATGTCCCCAAGCTCTTGATAAGGACCATGGCCAGGCCCTCTGCAGTGTCTCAGACATGGCAGAAACTTGGACTGGGGTCATACGCCAGCCCCATGTGGCAATAAGGCAGATCTTTCTAGAAACAAGTAAATGTTTCCCAGGGAGTAAGATTCCATTACTCCATTCTTGGAGCATTTCTGCCAACTCCAAGCTCTCTTAGGACACAAAATCCCGCTTGATGACACATGCCTCACTGAAGCCCCAGAGAACACCAATCACCAGGTCACTGCTGGCAGCAGCCTCTAAACATTCTAGAAAGCTCCCATCAGCTGGCTTTTCCCTAAGTGCATGTCGTTTAAATCCTAGATTCTGCACCTCTGAAGCAAATCTGTGTTTTCAAGATTTGAGGCGGATGTCAGCTGTGAATTCCCCCTCTTCTTACTAACCATGCAACTGAGTTAAATGAAATACTCCTGGGAAGCCAGGCCAGTGAAGGGTGGGGGCTACAAGTCTGCTGGAAGGTGTGCTGGGGGCCTCCTCTGGCCTCGGAGGCTGCATCCTGCTGACTGTGCAGCTGCCTGGGCCTTGGGAAGCCAGACATGCTCCCCTCTGTGGCAGAAAGACTGTTTGATGTTGGGCGCTTGGAAGTACGGCTGAACCCCCCCCCCATCTCTTCGTGCCGGAAGGGCTGGGCTTGCTGGCCTGGCTGTATGATACACATTCTCCTAGTTCCACAGGGCAGGGGTCCCTGGGAAGGCTGTGGTTTTCCTTCCTTGAGAGCATTTGAGTGCATAGGGAACAAGGGTGGGAAGAGTGACGGAACCCTCTGGGCCCTGTGGGGTAACCTGGCAACACTATTTTCACACTGTTTCCTGCAAGCTCAGACTTTTTCCTTTTCCTTTTATTGGGGGTGGGCAGCGCTGGAGGAACCAGGACCTTATGCATGCTAGGCAAGTGCTCTACCACTGAGTTACATCCCTAGCCCTTTAAACATTGTTTTTTCAAATTTTGAGATCTCACTCAGCTGCCCCAAATTTGTGATCCTCCTCTGTCTCCGAAATAGCTAGGACTATAGGCACATCCTACCATCTCCATCCTGGCTTTTTAAAAGGAAGGTCTGCACGAATTCCTTGGGAAGAGGGACAAGAGAGGAGAGCAGGGCTTCCAGGAACAGAGCTGCTGATCCTGACGGCTGGGTAGGGACACGGCCAGGGCACAAAGCTCGCTCAGGCTGGTTTACAGCGTCAGTCCTTTCTCTTCCCGTCACTTTCCCTCTGGAGTGTTCAGCCCTGCCCCGCTTGTGATGCACATTTGGAGTCAGCCCTACCATCTGGGCCTGGGGGGGGGAGGGGCTGTTGGAAGATTCTGTGTTTGAGTGCAGGGTTTGGCTGGGTGCAGGCTACTGAGCGGTGGCACCCTGGGCCTCTGGCTACCGGACAGAGTTTGCAAATAACACAAAAGAAGCTGCTGGTGACACCCCTGCAGACCCCACCTCCCAGTCGGGGAAGCCTGATGCTTGTTCCCAGAACAACTGGGAGGTAGGTGGCACCGAGACGGGAAGGAGGGCAATACCGGATTCCTGCATCTTACTCCTGGTGCTGGCGGTGGGAGGACTCTCCGTGGTGGTGGCAGTGGTTGCAGTAGTTGTGGCGACGGTGGTGGTGGTGGTGGTGGTGGTGGTGGTGGTAGGTGCGACAGTTGGGATGATGGGGACTGTTGTGGCTTCGGTGGTGGCAGCAGCGGCAGTAGCATCAGTACTGCCCACAGTGCCTATTGCACCTTCGGTAGTCGGGGCCAACGTGGGAGGTGCTGAGAGGGAAATGTAAAACAGCCACGTCCGGTTGGTTTGGCTGTGCCCTACCTGCACACTCAGCCCCCTCGTGCAAGGCAGGCAGCCCAGGAAAAGGGCCTTGGAAATCAGCAGCCTCCCCAAGCATCACTGACTAACCGGCTGCGACGGACCACAGCCAATGCAGACACAACCATGGGAAAGGAAGAGAATGAAGCCCGCTGTGCAGTTCATTTTCTTCTCATGGTCCGTGCAGTTCAAAGCACTCACATGCACCCAGCTGAGGATGAGGGTGGCACACGCTGAAATCACTGATACCCCAGGGACGGCACGGAGTCCCAGCCAAATACCCCCCAGACCCAGGCCCCAGCACCACCAGTTGGGTCCAGCCCTAGAGCCCTGGCCTCAGAGGTGGGGCGCTCCAGCCTGAAGGGGTCTGTGAGTCTACAGTTCCAAACTCACTCAGTCACTTTTGACTGCTTCTGTTCTGCCAGTCACCCAGGCCAAGGCTGGGAGAGAGCAGTCCCCACTTGGGGGTGGGCTGGCCTTGCAAGGAGCTGAGCTCTGGCTCTCCCTTCCTGCGACCGCCCCATTCCGCCCTGACCTCTGGTAACTGCCTTTCTCTCCGGGAAATCTGAGGTGTGGGCACCCCAAGTCCTTTCTATTTGCATTAGAACCTGGGAAGAGGGGCACTAGTGGCCTCACAGTACGGCTGGTGCTCGGTGACACTATCTTCCACACATGACATGGAAATCCCGCTGCAAGTGAGCCACATGCTGGGTTTCTTTTCTGCCTGCATCACCACCTGGGGTGCAGGGTAGTTCAGACCTGGGCCCCACCTCACAACACCATCTTCCACCCATAGTTACTCTTTGATGCCAGTTGGTCCTGGGAGGCTAGGTGTGTATATATGACAGCCTTTCCATAGGCCTTCCTTCTGTCTCTAGGAGGCACACGGACACTAACACAGAACTGCTCTATCCTTATTCAATATTTGCAGAAGCTGAGACTGATAAAGAATGGTGGGCTACATCAGAGGGAGGCAGAGCTACTTCTCCTCCTTATACTCTATCTCCTGTGATCTGACCAGAGTCTACTTTCCAGTATTTATTTTAATGGGGCAGTAAGTAGTCAGGAACCTCAGACATAAACAGGCAACTCTAACTCCCAAGGAATACTGACATCTCAGCCTGTTTTAAATCTCCAGGAGTTCAGGGAAAAAAAATCCCCTGTCCCTTCCCACCCTTATAGAAAGAGGGAAGGCCATATAGGGAAGCCCGAGAGTACTAATTGCCAGAGAGCTTTCCACAGGGGAGAACCAAGAGACCCTACGCCTAACCAAAGAAAGCCCTTTCATTCCCCTGGGCCTCTGTTATTACAAGCCCCCCCCCCCCCAGAGGAGGAGGGAAGGTTCCCAGGGTCCCTGGCCCTTCTTACTGGTAAGATCAGAGAGCTACTGGGCCCAGAGTGTGGTGACCACAGAAGTCACACTGGGGAACTGACTGGGCCCCACACATTCCAGAGATTCCTGGGTAAGTTCAAAGCCAACAAAGCAGCATTTCTCAAACCCCAGACAATTCTGAGACATCAGGAAGGCCAGCAAGGGGTGGGATGGGGTGGCGGGGCACCTCTCTCACAGTCTTCATTCAAATTGCTCAGTGCTGGACACACTCAGCATAGGGGCTACACTTACCCCACCCACCAAGGCGCTGGTGTTCAAGTCCCTCCCACCCCAGAAAGCTGGAGGGACCTCCAGGGTGAAGGTCAGCTCCTCAGCTCTGGATTATGCTCCACCATGGCCCTGAACACTCAGGGCTCCCCCTGCTGCTCAGCACTGTTGGGATGAACCAGCAGAGGCTGTCTGTCCATCTAGGAAGGACCACTCCCATCCAGCCCCTTATCAGTAGTACATTTCTAATAATTGCCAGCAGATGGAATGCTCGAGGAGCCCTCCCCACGACTGTCTAGAGGCATCATTAGAAACCACTCCCTGGTTACTGGAATCACCCATGATGCGGGGTTCAGGCCCTGGGCTTCCTTTCTCTCATTTCCAGGGGCTGTACATCCTCAGGGCCCCAAATCCAAGTCAACTGCCTGCAAAACTACACACATTATTACATGGCCCTTGGTCCTCACCCAAGCAGAGATGCACATGTCCACACCTCCCCACTCACACAGGGCCCAGGTGCTTTCCAGAGCTGTGGAGAGGCAAGACAGGGGTGGCGAACCTACAGCAGGCGTGCTGCTGTGGGTACACACAGCCAAGCCACCCCGGCACCACCCCGGCACCACCCAGCAGCTGAGCCTCGGATGGCAGCATACACAGGGGCAGTGCTGGCATTTTGCAATAATAAATGAGTGGGTTTTAGGTTGCAGTTTGGGCACCCAGCCCCTAAGAGGTTTGCTAACACCGGACTAGAGTGCGTTCCTCACTTGCAGGGTTGGTCAGAGACAAGGACGAGAAGTGAGTCAGGCAGTGCTTCCTGACCACCTTGTCCCACCACTTACGACCACTGCTGCCAAGTGTGTGGGAAGAAAGCTGTTGTTTTTGGTGATGGCTGCCTAGCTGCTTTCCCTCCAGCTCAATGGCAAAAGTCAGAGCAAGCAAGAGGGGACAGAGGAAAGGAGTCAATGCCGAGGTGGCCTCCCAGGGTGCTCACCATCAGTTACTGTGGAGGGTACAACCTCAGCTGGCTGAAGTCACAGCTGGTGAATTAATGTGCCTCTGACCTAGGGTGGACAGCGGCACCAACATGGGGAGCCAGGGCAGAGGCAAGAGAGGAAGGCCTGAGAGAGAGCACGGCAGGGTCAGCAGCGAGAGCTCTCAAAGGCCAGGCCGGGAAAGGACACAAGCTTTTCCCAGGGAGAACCACCCGCTCTTTGGGCCCAAGGACACAGAGATCATCTCAGCCCCTGGGTTGAGTTGGGGGAACGGAAAGAAAGTCAATATGGCCCAGATGGGGCCATGTCCCTGGGCGAGAGTGTCATTTTCAAACACAGTAGGATCTCCAGGCTTGCCAACAACCCTGGTCAGTGCTCAGTGGAGACCACTAGCCTGGCAACTGAGAAGACGGAGCAGGGGCCCTCATTACCTAAGGGGGCATCTAGGGCAAGCCAGAGCTTGAGGCACAGGGCCCTGCCACAGATATGGCGCTGCCAGACCCTTGGGAGACCACAAGCCCTTTGGAAGGCATGCCAGCCTTGGCCAAGGATTCTCTACCAGAGTTTCAGAGTACCATGCAGGAGACAGAGAACACTGAGGAGATGGCATGTCTCATTCATTTCTGCCCCCAAAACTTGCCATGGAGTTGAGCACCCATCAGGAGCCCACCAACCATTTGCAGATCTGAGCTGAGTCAAAGTCAAGCATGGAAGTTTCCAGACATTCCAAGGTGGAATGCTTGGTCCAAAAACGTCCACATGGTGTGTGATCCTCCCTGGCCAATCACAGATTGTCAGGCAGATGGGCAGCAATCTGAACAGACTGCAGATACAGGTGGATCTGAGGGATTATCTTCACTGGGAAGATATGAACAGATCTGTTTGGGGGACAAGGGCCCAGGTTTGGAAAGGATGAGCAGGAGTGGTGGGCTGGATGCTGGGCCCACATCAAAGACATACAACCTGAGCTCCATTGCTGGCACCTACAGGCTGTGCAGAAGGTCCTTATTATGCAAAGCCAATAGCATATGATATTATCAGCACATCTCCCATCCAAAAAGGTGCAATCTGCCTCGACCAACCTGGCACATGGGAGCTGGAGCCTTGCAAATACTCTTGATTGATGGATAGAGACCCCGAGCTCATGCTGCATAACATGATGAGTTTGGATCTTTTCTAAATGGAAGTAGGAAGAGGGGTGTTCATAATGACACCTCTCATCTCTCTCACAATTGCCACTCCTGAGAGGGCAGCACAGGCTGGCACAGATGCCCAATGACCAGGGCAGACTCCCTGCTGCTGGATCCACCTGTCTTGGGTCCCACGCTGCCAGAATGGGGGAGGTGGACAGGGAGCTACTTGACCGATGAACTATGAGCTGACATGCCTGGTGCCCTCCCTGGGTCTCCACTTAGGCTGCCCCGAGCACCTGCTATAACAGTGGCAGGACAGACTCATAGGAACTTGAATCAGAAAATCAGCAGAGCCCCCCAGCATGGCAAGGATTGCGTTCTTCCTGGTTCCCTGGCCCTGGACAACCTCTTGGGGTAGAGCAGAGGCGTGCAGACCTGTGGGGGGCGCTGGGCCCTGGCTGGCCTGGATTATTGGTGGTGGAGGTGGTGAAGAGGACTGCAGGAGGGAAAGATAAGGGCTGCTCACCACCCACAGATCTGGCAAAACATATGCAAACTCAAGGAAGCAGGGCGTGCAACAGAAATAGAATCAAACCTAGAAAGGGGATGGGGAGACGAATGAGTGAAGGTACGGAGGAAACCAAACCAGGCAAGGTGGCATCCTTTTGCTATGCCAAGCCTCGGGTCCTTGGCTGGTGCTCAGCTCCCCCGCCTGCAGTTTACTTAGGGAGGCAGTGGTGAGCCCTTGTTCACAGCCCCTGCACTGCCAGCAAACCCTGGTTGCCCTTCCCACATGAAACAATTCAGAGGAAGGCCAGGAAAGGAACCTGGCATTTACTGCTGAGATGCTCTAGATTAGGGGCAAGGTTTCTGTGGTGATGATTCCTTTGTAAGTCTTTAAACCGACAACACAAGGACTAAAGGAAGAACATGGTAAGCAGGTCAGCTCTTAAGCTAGAACCTGCCTGCCCAGCCCCTGGCTTCTGCTGTAGCTCTACTGCCCAGACCCAGAGAGTGGAGACTGTTCTTAATGCTGAACACTAAGAACCGGAGGGGCAAGGGGATCATCTGTCTACAGTGCCCCCTGGGACTCCAGGTTCTGAAGCACCTGGCCCTACCCAAGGACATGCGTGCTTGTTCTCAGTGGCCAGAGCCCATGGCAGCTGGCAGATCTGGTGCCGGGGCCCCCATGCAGCATGCACAGCTGGCATGCATAGCATGCTCACCCTTTCAGGGCATGATGGCCTGACCTGAAGGCAGCTGCCCCCACTCTAGCAGGCCTCCTAGGGCCAGCACTGTGCTCTGGGCTGGCAAGCCCAGAGGGGCTCAGGCTGTGCACAGGAAGTAACCACTCAGCCTCAGGGAAAGCTGCAGCACCAGAGAGCAGGCCAGAACCCCAAGGGGGACTCCTTCCAAGACACTATCCTTCTCAGGAAAGGGGCAAGGATTAAGTGAGTGGGATAGCATGCTTGCTTTCCCCTGGACTGTGCTGCACACACCCACTCTGTGGAGGTCTGGCTCTCCCACCACTGAAAGGGTGAGCCTGGAGCATGCTTTTGGCCCAAGTCTCTCCCTTTGCCCTGCCCTAGCTGGTCTCCGCCTGTGCTGCCCCATGCCATGCCCATTACCTCCGCTGTTGGTACGGTACCTGCAGTTGGAGTAGCTTCAGACACAGCACCCAAGATGACCAGAGGGAGGGAGGGAGGATGAGAGAAGGAAGAGAAAACAGAGCAGAGGTGAAACCACAGGTTAAGCAAGCAGAGAAGGTTTGGCTCACACCTGACCAGAATGTGTGGCCAGGCGTTGGCTGCTGCCTTGGGGGTGCCAACTGGCACTCAGGGTGATGATCAGCCCTCCTGGGGTCATGCAGGAACTTACCTTTCCAGCTGGGTCTTGGAGACCTTTCCAATATACTCTGTGTCTAACCCTATTCAAGGAGTAGGCACATGAGAGATAGCAGCAAGGAAAGTCCACCCTGAATGCTGTGTGCCCAGCACTTTTTCCAAGGGCGTGTCCTGCCCTGCTGGGTTGGGTTGCCCTCTAGATGCCAGGAATGAAATGTGCAAGGTATAGGTGGTAGAGGAAGGTGGCTCCTCAGTCTTTGCCAGAAGGTGTTGAATAGCACTGAAGCAGACGGGCGAGGGGGACCACATTTGGCTGCCAACAAACCCCCCCCAATGAACTCCAGGCCAGTCTTGTAAAGTATGTGGGCTGACCTGGCCTTCCAGTGCTCAGTATTTCTCACCAGTAGTTCTTTATGAAATTAGAAACCCAAGAATGGACAGAGAGCCCCAAAACAAACCCCTGCATTTGCTGCAAATCCCTAGGTTAAGAAGAAAATCTCTATTCGTTTTTTTGTCTGCTGGGGCTGTAGAACTTTCCCTCTGGTGGTCACTGGAGCTGGACAATGGCCTTTTGTTTGCTGTCCTGTACAAGGAGGGAAGAGGCCCTCTGTTGAAAAAGTGCCTCCAGGCCAGGTCTTTGAGGAAAGGCCTGCTATCAGTCACTTACTAAAGTCCCACAGTGACTACAGCCCTTCTCCAGCTTTTGCCCAGCACCTCCCCTGCCTTGGCACTGAGAGGGGTGCAGAGTGGTAGAGAAAGTTGCATGGCAAGCCTTGCTGGGGAAACAGAAACACAGGCCACTCTAGCAGGCAGCACCATGCTATTCTGGGATGGAGGCAGGGAGGTGCCCGGGAGATGCCTTCCAGGCCAGGGCCAGGTCAAGGCACCTGAGCCTTTGTGGGAAAGCAGTGGACACGATAACTCGTCAGCCCTGGGCACGCCTAAGCACATCTCCTCTTCTTTGGGGTCCCTCCTTGCAGAATGAACGTCATTCCTCTGTCTAGCCGCTGTACTCCCTTCCTTCCACAAATTAGGTACTCTTTTTGCTGTCTCTACACTGTGTGAATCTTTGTTTCCGACGCACTGCACCATGTAAGTACCCAAGAAATGTACTTTGTATAGATCACTGCACTTCTGGAGAGGAAGAAGGACCCCACGTTTTCACGGGGGTCTGTCAATATTGAGGCTTTTGCAGGCTTGCACGCCTGGATGGTTCCCATAGAAGCTTGTGTGCGGGTGAGCCTGGAGCGCCTTCTAGTGGAGTCCTAGGGGAGGCGCAGCTCTGGCGGGGACACTTGCCGCTGAACATACCAGCACCCAGGAGACCAGCCCACTTACTCCTAAACCTCGCTTGGCAAAAGGCTGTTTCCCATGCCTTTTTCTCTTGGGAGTCTCACAGACCATCCAATTCAGGAAGCAAAGGGAAACATTCCCTGCTGTATTCATGATCTGGGCAAGCAGCTTCAATGGTGGCCCTTTCCCCTACTGCCAGGCCCCAAGCACCCTAGGGAAAAGAAAGGTCATCCCGAGTCCTCATGGGGCATTCCCAGCCATGTTCCTGCCTGTCTCTCTGGGTAAGAAGTTTCACTATTCTTTGGGGTTTACCAGCATATTTACTTCTGACAAACTTTCCCTCAGCAATTTCTCTCTTCTTCTCTCTTTCTTACTTCTCTGCAAGGTAGGAAGGTTGATGGTAAGTAGCTGAACATTCCAAATAACATGGGGGCCCATGTCTGGCAAGACCCAAGCTCTCCAGATACAGCACGGCACTTCTCTCTCAGCACTGGGACAGGCTGGCTCCTGTCAGGAGCTCGAGAACCTACAGCTTCGTGTCCTCTCCATCCTAAAGGACCAGGCCCAGCTCCCAGTGTGCTTCTCCGGCAACTAAATGAGCTGGGGCCTTTTAGCCCAGGGGTCCCCATGGACCTACCTTCATTGGGAGGTGCTGGAGACTCCTCTGTGACTGCTTCTCCAGAGCCCACCTGTGTCCTGGCACTGAGGGTAAAGCGGTAGCGTGACACAGGGTCCGATCTCTGCACGGAGAACTTGGTCTGGTTGGGAGATAAATTTTCCGCTATCTGTTTTCCCAACTTGGTTCCATTAACTGGAGAGAGAGAAGCAAGAGGAAGGGAAATTTAGCGATGTTTGCCCGATAGGTTCTTTCATCTGGAGCTGGAAGAACACCTTCCTGACCTTCTGTAAAAGGAATGGTGGCCCCGGCTGGTGCCTTCTAGGCAGGGTGCTGGGTTCCCACTCCTTGCCTGCCCTTTGCTCACCACCTTAGGTCAGTGCTTCTTCACAAACGCATTGTCTCCAGCTTGCTACAGAGTCATGGGGCTGATTTGGAAAGATTCGTTTTGTAGTTCTTAAGACCTTTGGACAAGGACAAATCCCTTCTCTCCTTCCATTCAAATGGAAGCGGGCCAAACCCACCAGAGGTTCTGTTCATGCCTCTTGAGAAAGGCAAGTTCAATATGCCTCAAAGGCGGAAGGGCTAGGTCCACGGGTAGATTCAGAATGGCACATGAACACACGGTTGGCTATTGAAACTGTTCCTAGTACAACACCTGGCCCTGGGAGTTCCTCAGTGAGGAACAACGCTGCACACACTAGAAGCCTTGGTGATTTTCATGTGTAAAGATGCTCCTGTCCCTGCATGGTGACACTGAGATCCCAAGGTGAGCTCTTTCTGCCCCAAGCCCCCAATTTGAGTCACTCCAAAGTTGCTTGGCTGTTTCATGTGCAGCCATCTTACACAGATGACACTTTCTGAAGGTGTCCCCTGGGTGTGTGCACACACTATCTGCTCCATTAGAAGTGGCACTTTCTTCTCTGCTGGACCTGGAGGCATTGGGGACTGTAAGATCCCTAAGGCCAGGTTGTCAGCCTCATTAGACAAGTGTTTCCTGTGTCCTACCTGTTGGACTGGGAACTCCCTGCCACCTGGGCTGTGCACAGAGAGCAGGGACTGGGTTGCATCTGGTTCCGGTAACCCTGTGGGCAGCTTCTCCGTGCCCCCTCCATCCCGCCACAATGCTCTCTGCCTTTCTACCTCACTTCCTTGGGACAGGTGATGAGAATGCAGGGTTTCTTAGATAATTTCAGGGAAAACGAGGGGCAGAACATACAGGCCACATATTTGAGGGTGTATCCAGTCAGGATCCCGTTGGGATGTTCTGGATGGTCCCACTCCAGGTTGATTGTCTCCAGGTTGGGCTGCCGGACTCGGAAACGCCTGGGGGCACTGGGTACTTGGGGAAGGAGGACAGAGCAGGGGACATGGGGGGGAGGGCAGGGAGGACAAGGAAAACACAAAAACAAAGCACAGGATGAAGGCATTGACCTCAGCTGGACGCCTGCTGAAGCAGAACCCGGAGGCAGATGAGGGGCAGGGCCTGCGGCCCCACCCCGGAAATCGGCCTGCTTAGTCATGGTGCTTGGTGTGGCTTAGACTTTGCTTTTTAACTGGGGGAAGAAGTAGACCAACGACCCTGGCAGACGTCAGGCTCCAATCTTGCAAAGGTGCCTCCAACCGCGCAGAGCATTCCCAAGTGGGAACCCACTGCAGCTGTCTTCCAAATCCTCAGACTCTCACCCCTGGGTTCAGGCAGCCAGCAGCCCAGGCTTCTGAGCGGAACATGCTGAGTTCAGGGGAGAAGGAAGAAATCAGGGGGAGCACCTGGAACAGGCAGCAGGAGTGGTGGGGAGAGGCTGGTGGTGAAAGTCAAATCAAGGAGCAGGAGAGATGGGAATAACGCAGAGAAGAGGGAGGACACCGGAGCAGAGGAGGAGGTTGGAGAAAAGGACAGATGGAGACATAGTGATTGAGGGGGGAGGAGGCGACACAGAAGGCAAATGCGAAGCGGGCAAGAGAGGCCGTGGAAGAGCAGAGACACCCAAACTTTGCAGATGTCTGCACCCCAAGACAGTCCAGCCACATGCTTGTGGGAGGGAGAGAAATGCAGCCTCCCAGGCCGGCCGACCCCACTGGTGCTGCTGGGTGATGTGGGGACAGAGCTGGCTGAGGTCTTAGGAGCTCGCAGACAAGTCGTCCTGGAAATCAGGAGGTGCTGGGGCACCCTGGGCCGTGCAGTCTCTCGGCGTCAGTCTGCTTAGCCCATCTGGAATCGCCAGCAGACTGCACATGGCTTCTCAAGACACAACCTCCGGTCAGGACAGGCCACTGTGGTGACGCAGGACTCTTTGACAATGCTGGGCTGCTCAGCCTGTGGTTATCAGCTCCTTGAGGCCACACAGAGGTCACCGTGTGCTGTCCATGCCAAGCCACACTGGGGCTGCTCCAGGCCGAAGGCACGTGCTACCCTTGTCCTGCCCACCCGGCAGAGTTGCAGGTCACACCTACCTCCTTCCGGAGTGGTGAACTCCTTGGTCTCACTGCGGGGCCCATCACCTCTCCCATTGACCACAACCATCTCCAGCTTGTAGTTACTGTAGGGGAAGAGGCGGCCCACCACACCCCGGGTGCGGTCACTGGAGAAACTGGCTTGCTGTCTCTTCTGAGACACCCACAGGTTCTTCAGCAAGCTGCTCTCCCGCCAGTAGTACGCCTTTGGGAAGAGGCAGGCTGGTGAGGGGTTGGGTGGCCCATTGGGTTAGTGGTTAGTGGTGGTGGCAGTGACTGGTCTTCCTTTTGTTCACTATAGGCTCCAAGTCCCAAAGGGCCTCATCGGTTCCACACAGGGCTGGGAGAGCAGCCGTAGTCAACCCACATGAACCATTGGTGAATATGAATTTATGCTGAATGAGCAATAGGGTTGTGGTTTGACTCATTTTCAGAGCCGTGGCCACCTGTCTGGGGAACGGGCAAATCTGCCACACTAGATCTGAGCTGCCCCATGCATCCAAAGGTTTGTTTCCAAGTTGGATAACATGTTGCTCAGGAGTGCAGGCTGGAACCACAAATAGGAGCCAGGAGGTCCAGCATGGAAACTTCCTCTCTGGGCTCAAAGACCGCATCACTTTGAGTTGATTAGTACGGTTTAGATTGGCGGCAGGTAGGAGTTGACAAGGAACAGGTTACCCCCAGAAGGCTGGATGTGAGCAAAGGCTGGTTTAATCCTTTGAAGCCAAACAGTTTCTTTTCCTATTGTTTGAAGACCTTCAGAGATGAGACAGACACATATCCAAGGGACAGTCACAAGTCCAAGTCAGAGGGGTGTGGGGCCGCATGGTGGCGGAGTTTGGGCGGGACATGATGGCTATGGAAGGTGGTAGTATCACAGGGTACAGTGGAGGTTTGATTAGCGGTGGGAAAGAAGCCACAGGTGAGGCTGTCACAGCAGGGTCACCCATGCTGCCCAGAGCAAAGGAAGGAGGAAGTCAGACTAGGGACACCCGATGGGGGCCTTAGCCCGAAAAAGATCCAGGCAACTGCGGGGGTGGGGTGGGGGTGGCGCAAGTCAGCTGTTGGGAAGGAGCTCACTCCAGCGCCTCCTTCTCCTACTCCCCAAAGTCATTTTCCAGGAGAAGACTCACCCTCTCCACCATTAGCCAATTCTTGACCTCTGAGGCCAGAGGCTCAGCACTAACCCAGGGTTACAGCTTCTCATACTTCCCAGCCCACTTGAACTAGAGAGAGAGCTTTGTATACCTGGGTTTTCTCTCCCATCTCTGCCCCCACCACTTCCAAAGGCAAGAGCGTGGGCAGAGCCAGAAGCCAAAGGCCTGGACACCCCTCCTGCTGCAAAACCCCAGCATGGTGTGGCACCAGGGTAGATGCCTGCACCATTTCAGTGGCTTTGCCTGTTAGTGGTGGCTTTCTGGAGCCACTGGGGAGGCGAACAGCAGGGGCTATGGGGGTAGGGGTGGAGTTCACTGGAGTCTTAATGCTGCATATGAAGAAACGTGTGCGTCCACTCACACGTGTGTGATGAAAGCATGTGCTGTGCCATGTCAGCCCAAACCTACCACCTTTGTCAGGGTTTTCTGCTGAGCAGAATCTCTCAGCAGTTCCTCTGTAAGACTCATCTGGGTGTGAGCATACACACAGTTGGGAGCTGCACAGTCTTACCCTCAGTGAGGGCCATTTAGGTGATGGTGGCCCCGGAAGATTACAGTGGGGCTGAAAAAGTCCTATCACTTGGTGACATCACAGCCATCAAAATGTCACATGGCAATGCATTACTCACATCTGTGACGATGCTAGCATAAACAAACCCACTGCGTGGTCAGGCCTGTAACAGTGCGGCACTTAACATTACATGCGGTTCACAGTATTTGGTAATGTTAATAAACAACCACTGAGAGAGGCTATGTGTTTACTATAGTGCACTTTTTAATCATTATTTTATACTTTTCAATTCTGCTTTAAAAAGTGCTTCCCGTACCACAGTGTTATACTGGTGGCAGCTGCACATAGCTTGTGTTTACTTTGTTCCTTGATTGCATCAAGAGGCCACCCTGAGTGACAGATCTACACCAGGAAGGTTTGCACCAGTACACTCTGATGCTGGCACAATGACGAGAGATTGCCTAGTGATGCATTTCCCAGGACATGCCTCTGTTATTAAGTGATTCATGACTGTTCACATATTTTCTTCTGAGTAAATTCTGAACAGCTCATCCTAGACATCATCCTGAATCAACTGTGGATCCAATAAATTTCCCTAGTGCCCTGCCCCCATCTCTGCTACGCCTTGCCCTGGTTAGTGTGCCAGGCTGTTAGAGGATCGAGAGTGGTCTCCTCACTCGGTACTCCCGGAGCTGGCCCTGGACCGTGTCGGAGTAGACCCGGTTCCACTGCAGGCCGATGGCTGTGCTGTTCATGACTCGGACCTTAACGTCAGTGGGCGCAGCCCGGGGATCTGCAATGTGTTGGCAGAGAGTGGGTTAAATGGGCAGGGCTGGCCCTTGGCTCCTATGTCCCATCTGACATGTTCTTTGCAGGCCTGTTTCCACCCTTCTGGACACTGGGGACTCCCGGAGAGCAGGGCTTCTCTGTCAGGCTACACTTAGAGGAGTGGAGAAAGGCTCAGGGCAAGAGGGGAACAGCCCAGGTGAGAGGAGGCCTGCTTACAGGCTCGAGTCGTGTCCTGTTCCGCTGTGCACCCTCCCCCACCCTGGTCAGCTACTCTTTCCAGACCTCATCTGCTGGACTGCCTTGTTCTTGGGCTCCTGGGTAAGCCAGGCCAATATGAGGTGCCAACATGAAGCCCAGGGCGGAAGGGGCTATGTTGCTTCCCTGACTTTCTCTTTGCTGGGCTGCAGCTTAGCACTCTTCTACCCAAGGCCGTGGCTCCTTCGCATGCCTTGGCATGCCACGTGGTGCCTCCCTCTCTGGCCGTCCAGGCTCAGAGCGGCATACAGGCTGCGAGCCTTGAGGAGGTTCATGTGCCTTGCTGTGCACCCTCTAGCCCTACCCACATACTGTCAATGGTCCCTTCTGACAGCAGGAAGCATCGCTCACAGACTAGAGATGCTCTAACCTCACTTAGGAAGTGAGTCTGACCCTGCAACCCCCTGGGAAGGGAGGACCATTCCCTTCTGTCTGTTCTCTGCTCTGCTACAGTGTGGCTGCCCTGCCCCTCTAATCCACCAGAACACAGGAGCCATGGTAGACAGGAAACTGGGATAGTCCAGGAAGCCCATGGTCAGACACCGCCCTGTCCACACTTACCACCCAGCATTCCCGCTAGACTCCTGTCTGGAAGTGGAGGTGAGCAGTGGACAGAATGCACGCCGACCCCTCATCTCATCTCCAGTGGGTCCAACCTATGGCCACCTCCGGGGCTCAGCCCTCAAGTCTGCTACCTCTCTGGGCCCAGTACTGCCTCTTCTGAATCCACTTTCCCCTTCTTCCCTTCCTCTGCTCCCCACCGCTGCCACGCTCTCTTCTTGGATTGGACACAGACCCAATGGAGCAGCAGTCACCCTGAGCCAGGAGAGGATTGTGATGAGGCTTTGCTCAGGAGCCTGCGGAACTGAATGCTGGGCACAGCGAAGCTACCACCCTCTGGGCAGCCAGACACACTGCCACAGACATGTCTAAAACCTTGCTTTATCACTGCCACCTCCAGAGACCTCTTCTTATGCTCAGTCCTGAGGGCTGGGAGCAGCTCTGGGAATGCTGGCAGGTGGCTGCTCTGGTGCTCGTAGACTTCCACATCACACAAGGCTTGCACTGACTGCAGGAGTCCAGCCTGTGGCCCAAATTCCTTGAGGCACTGAGTGATAGTGCTTTGAGATGGATAGAAAGAGGCTTTCTAGGGGCCTGGATTGGGATCTAGAGACCTGGGCACTGTTTGCAAGCCTGATGTATGCTACCATTATCTATGGATCAGGGATTTCTTTTTGGGCTTCAGTTTTCACAACTGCAGAATGTGAGTGCTGGACTGTGATAATATTTGGCAGTCCTAACTAATGTCAGATGATCCTCCCTCCCTGCATGCTCCGGGTCACTGTAGGGTATTTCTCTTTCTGGGAACCAGCTGACCTCCCCCCCTACCCCCGATCCACCTTGAGGTTTCTGGCCTGCAAGTGGCCTTGTACGGCCTAGCTGCAGGGTCCTGCTGGGGAGGAGGGGAGAGGCAGGTACTCACAATCTTCTCCGGAGTAGCCAATGACAGTGTCAGGCTCTGGGCCCTTCCCAAAGTCATTCTCAGCCTGGACCCGGATCTCATAGGGCACATAGACGGGGGTCTGCCCCACCACATAGCGAGAGCCCCACACCGTCACGTTGTTCCACGTCTCTCGCGTCTCTCTCCGCCTCCACTTGACGATGTAGCGCAGGTTGGGTCCAAAGGCAGAAGTGGCATTCATGGGCTGCGCAGGGACAGACAGGCAGACAGGCAGGCAGGGTAAAGGGTATAGGGGAGGAGCTGAGCCCACCATTGCTGGTCCTCTTTTTCTGTGCTACCCACTTTTTCCTAAAGGCCTGTCCAACACTGGCCAGCCCCCCATGCAGGAAGGGGAGAGCACCCTCCTCCTCTGCTGAGTCTCCAAAGCCCAGAGACCTACAAACTCTGTAGCATGGACAGTTGTTTGTTTTGTTTTGTTTTCTTTGAGGCAGGGTTTCACTATGCAGTTCAGGTTGGCCTTGAACCCACTATGGAGCCCAGCCTGGCCTTGAACTCATGGTGATCCTCCTGCCTCAGCCTCTCAGCATGTAGTGTTCCTAAAACTAAAGCTTTACATGAGACACCCACATTTATCAGTACAAAGGAAGCAAAGGCTTTGTTTCCAGCAGTGCTTCCTCCTAGGACAAGAGCAGCACAACAAAAGCCAGACAGTGAGCTGGTCTTCTCTGAAGTCAACAAAGGAGGAGTTTGGGCTTTATCATAGCATACCGCCTGCTGATGAGCCCAAAATTCCAGAGATGACATTAGTTCTATCTAATCCATGTGGATCTGTCCTGCCCTTCCCAAGAGATTGGTGTTCTTGAAGCCTTTCCTTTACACTCTTAAGATCCTGGCCCAGGAATCACACCCCTGGAGCCCACCAGGCAGAGTTGCAGGATTCTGTGTCCTAAACCTGAGCTCAGCCCAGAGCTTTTGCTGGGTGTGGCGGAGGTGGGTGGAGACCAGGCCCTCAGAGGCAGAGACTAGGGTGACTCCACACTCTCTGTGCCTCCTGATTTCCACTCCTTGGGGTGGCAGCTTAGAAATGCTAATATGTCTTGGCCACATTTCTATCTCGCAGAGTTGGAAGCAGTTCAGAGAGGAAGTCATTTGGAGATCACATATCCCAGTTTTCAACTGGAAAATGTAGTGAATCAAGAAGGGACTTGACTATCCCGGCTAGGAGGTGGCCCTTCATGTTATCTAGCCACTCTGTAGCTAAGAGTGGCCTGCCTTGAACATGTTCCTGAGGCTCCCAACAACGCCACTGCAAAGACCGGGGGATACACCAGAGCACAGTGTGGGGTCTCCTCCTGACTCTTCCCTGAAGTCTAACTGGAGTCCCTCCTTCAGAAGAAGTTTGTTTTATTTTCCTGGCATGCTCTGGGAGCTCTACTAGATTGGCAGTCTATGTAATTTGGTACCTTCAATCCTGTCTTCTCTGATACCTGGCTCCTAAACACATGTCTTGTTTGGTTTCTGGATGCCCAACTCAGAGAGGAGCTTGTCTCAGAGAAGGGCAGCTATAAAAGCAGCTGCATAGCCTGAACCCCACTGTGGCCTCAGGGTGTGAGGAGAGAGGCCTCTCCAGCGCGCAGGCTGGGTGAGGAGTGCCCCCTACCGTCCACGTGATCTCCATGTTGTTCTTCCTGGTCCCTTCTCCCTTCACATCACTGGGATTGGACTCCGGGGCTGGAACCCAAACAGACAACGTTGGAGTCCAGTGTGTGCCTTTCCAGGCAATCCACTTTCCTCTCCCAGGCCGGTCCTTTATACACACTGGCTTTTCTCAGCACCTATACACCTGAACTCCATCTTTTCCCCATGTGCATGATATGTCTTGCTAGCTAAGACTTAAACTCCCAAAGCAGAGCTAATTTCCTTTCGATTTTAATCCCTTACCAGACAGCATTTATCATGCGGCTTTCCACACTGTGGGTGGTCAATAAGCCAACTCAACGCGGATTATCCCCTCATGGATTATCCACTAAATATGTTTCATACGTTTTATCCTTGTCACTTCATATCTTTTTTGGGAGCATCTCCATCCTCTATGAGTTGCTGCAGTATCAGAAATCTAAACACTCCCCAAGTAAATCTGGGGAAGAAAGCTGATATAACACCAGATTATACATTTCTGTGGCACATCTTTGTCACAGCCTCCCCCTTTCAGCAGACAATCAAGAATCAATAATATCATTACCAGTAAAAGTGGCAATTATTATTTACTGTGCCAGGCATCACAGTAAGTGCCTAGCATGCATTTTCAAATGGAGTCCCCCAGTAGTCCTGTGACATGGACATCATCATTATTATTCTGTCTCACAGATGGAGGGCTGAACCTTGAGAAGTACCTTGCCCAAGTTCACATGGCTGGGAACCGAGGGAACTTAGCAGGAACTTGGGGTGCCTGGCTCTGAACGTCTCCGGTGCCCCCAAGTACTCACGTGCTCCGCTGGTTCGGTAGCGCTCAGACGGGAGGCTGGGGTGGCTGCTCCCGACTTCATTGATGGCAATGACCCGGAACTGGTAGTTGACGTAGGGGGACAGCTGGAGAACAGCTGAGTTAACACTGCCTGGGAACTTGGAATGGTCATGCCAGACCCCTGGTTGGAACTGGTCCTCTTCAAACTGGACGACATAGTCTGTGCGGGCAAGGGAGACAGAGTTGCTTTGGGGGCTGGGTTAGCGGCCTTTGTACTGACAAAGTACTTTCTCCTTGGCTTCCCTTCATCTGTATAATCTCGCCTTTGGTGCACACAGAGGAACGGAAAGCAATCAGGTAGAACAGCCAGGGCACTTGTGAGGGAGGGCAGAGGTGGGCGTGAGACAGCAGGGAAGGCCTGTGCTCTGGCCTGCCGTTACCAGCCCTACTCTCTGGCTTTGGAGCACAGGGTCCTGAGCTGACCTGTGATGGGGCTGTTGTTATCGTCTCCTGGAATCCAGGTGAGCCTCACGCTCCGCTCGGCCAGGTCAGTGAGCTCTAGGTCCCGGGGTCGGTCTGGCCGTCCTGGCAGTGGGAGGAGAAGGCATCACACAGGACTCCCAAGTTGGAGTGGAGCCCTCCACATGGCAGCCCAGCCTGGACAGTTCCCTGGTCAAGGTTTAGGTCCCCACTGTCAGCAGGATCTAATCCCAGCTTGCTTTGGAGGCTAGCACAGGGATCACCCCTTTTCCTCTAGAGGACCCCCAAATCCCACCCCCACCCATAAGAACATCACAGGATGTAGAGCAAGGGCCTGGAGAGAGAACAGGGGTGCCATCCTGTTTCTGTAGACACCCTTAGAGCAGCTTTTGGAAAAGGATGCCTTCTTCATCAGAAAAGCAGAGGCAGGAGTGCGGGATTTTCTCTCCTTTTCTCCTGACAGTCACCTTCTGCTCTGGATTCCAGAGCTGAGTGAGGGGACCAGAGCCCAAGACTGTGGTGCTGAGCAGGGCAGAAGGCCAGGGAGGTGGGAGAAGCCCCGGATCACCCGGCCGGGGAGAGGACGCAGGCTTAGAGGGGGCCAGCAGACTTCCACACAGGGTAAGGGCGGTGTCTTCCTGGAGCTCTGGTCCCTGGGACTGCTTCAGTGAGGACGGTCACCACCCTGGCCTGGGCATACAGCCATCTGGCCACCGACTGTTGGAGTAGCCAAGATACTTTTCTACATCTTGGCTCCCCAAACAGCTAGTTCCATATTCTGGCTGGTTATGCAAGGTGAGTCATGTGAGAATACACTAGACCGTGTACACGTGTGCACATGCGTGTGTATGTGTGTGGGCAGACTCTAAATGGATAGGTTAGCAGATGTGGGGAGGCTGCAAACAAGGACAGTATCGGTCCCAGGAGGGAGCAGACTTTCCTGAGCTCTCAGGCCAAGCAAGGGAGAGGTGATGTGGCCAAGGTAAGAAGACTAAGAGTCAGCCAAGGGCTTCCTGGGTCAGCCTACAAAAGGAGCCCAGAGCAGAGTGTGCCGCCACCTCAAGGACAAGGTGGACACAGGCACCCGAGAAGTGCAGGGTGTTGCTAGGAACCCATAGATTGCAGTCCTCTCCTGCGGCGCCTTCTTCCTCTGGCTCCACCCCCAGGCACCTGGAGAAGCCACTGGCAAGGGCCCGGGATTAGTAGGAATTACCTTTGGGCAGGGCAGCCAAACGGTTAGTTGGAGTGGCCTGATCAGCTGCAAAGGGAAGACAGTTACGCAGGTTAGCGGGTTACAAGGGTAGAGGTGTGCTGGAAGGATGGGGATTGGCGGCCAGGCCCAGACAGCTGCCCCTGGCTGAGGCAGTCCTGGCACAGCGCACCCTCCCTTGCGTGGAGAGCCTCCCACCTCACAGAGGCTGTCCTGTCCTTCCATGGCTCTGCTTCCTTCCCATCCTAATGTGCCTGGGTCCACCAATTGCCACCACTGTCCTCCACTGCAGGAGGGACAAAGGCATACATTCTCATGGCAGGAGGATGCCCAGAAAGAGGACCGGTTGGGGCAGGGACAGCAGGGTCTCAGCTGCCCTGGAAGGGACGGGCCACCTTCCCCTTGGTATGGGACAACTTAGTGTTTGCAGCCCATCCTGGACACAGCACAGGAAGAGGTGGCATCAGTTTTCTCAGTGCTTGGCACACTAAAGTGCCCCCAAAAGGAGGAGCAGCAGGAGAGGGGAGAAGCGTTTCTGGGAACGCAGACAGAAAACTCAGCCTGGTCTTAGTGCTGGGTGATGTAAACTGACTTAGCGGAGTTAGCTATGAGGCAGGTAAAGAGGATCACAGTAAGACGTCCTCCCCTCCTCTCCGTTACTCTGGTGTCCTTCTGCTGGGGTTTAGGGAATTAATAATTACATGCCAGAGACAGGACCACTGAGCTGCCCCGCAGTTTTCCCTGACAGTGGCAGCTCCCGAACCCAGAGACCAGAAGGCAGAGGTCACTATGCCCGGCCAGTTGCTGACCACAGGTGCTGCCCTTGGGACCATGTGGGGCTCACCTCTGTTCTGGCTGCTGGGGAGCAGGGGGCAGGGAACATCAGTGTTTGATGTGGGTAGTAGCAGTTACCTAGCACAGTGAGGTAGGCCTTGGCCAGGTCTTGGTCCAGCTCGGTGCTGGCCACACATGTGTAGCTGCCCTGGTCTCGCTCAGCCACACCAAAAATGGTCAGAGAGTCGTCTTCCTTCTTCATCCTGTAGAAGCATGGTGCAAGGGGTGGGTTGGGAGCTGGGCACTGTCCGCTGCTTCTTCCCGCATGGGAAGATGGGAAAAGGAGGAGGGAACCAGCAGGCCCAGACAGGAACCATGGCTCCTCCAAGGAGAAGGTCCTGATGCCCTGAGAGATGCCAGGTCCGTAGGCTCCCTGGGAGCACTCGTCCCAGCATGCAGGGGAGAGAAAGTGGCTCTGAACTTACTTCAACTCCCCTGGGAAGGAGGCTTGGCCAGTCTGACTGTGCATCAGAAACCCTCAGAGGGGCCTTGGAAAATGATCACTACCTGAGCCTCACCACTATGCCAGTGAAATCAGAGTCTAGGTGAGAGGAGGGCCCGGCCGGGGTGGAGGGAGGGCTGAGAACCACACCTGGCACACTATGGTGGGTAGGGGTCAACTCTGTCCTCTACTGGATAACAGTGGTTCTGCACACAGGGTTTAAGGTGCAGGTAGCAGAGCAGAAGGAAGAGGGAAACAAAGGAGAGGGAGGGAGGGAGAGGAGTGAAGAGTGAAAGACTGGGGAACGAGGAGAAGTGGAGGAGAGCGGCAGGGAGCTGAAAGGAGAGAGAGGGCGAGGAGGACAGTCTGCCCTGGGAGGGGAAGTCACCACGGCTCTCACCTTCCACTGATAGCTTCTTGGGGACATGCATGACCAAGGAGCAAGGGAAACCAAAGCGCCCCAATGCTAGCATCAGGAAGAGGGAAGGGAGGGCAGGAACCTGTTTCCGATGTACAGTGGCTCATCATCCTTCAGCCAGGAGACGGTGAGCCTCAGCGAGGGGTCGTGCTTCACGCGGCACTCCAGCTGCACTGTGGTGCCCCTCTGGGCGACCTGGTCCTCAGGCATCCGGAAGATCCTGGTGGGGTCTGTGCAGACATCCAGGGAGCTCACCACTCGCCCGTTCTTTGCCCTCCACCCCCACGTGGCCACACCACGTCACATGCTTGACCTCGAGGGCATGGGTCTGCCACGGAAGGTGGCAGGATTAGTATGTGGGGGTAATGGTGTGGGTGATCAAACACAGTAAACACTTCCTCCTCGCTTGGGGATATGATATCATTTGGGGGGTGGTACTGGAAGCTGGTGTAGACAGTGGCTTCCTCGGGCCCTGTAATAAGCTGCCTCAGTGTCCCCAGCACATGGGTCAGCTGGTAGCCCGGGGGACATGCAAGTGCACATGGAGGAGCCCTCCCAGGATGAAGGAGTAGGTGGGCCTTTTCAAAGGGGACACATAACTGAGCACAGATCAGTCCCCCCCCAGCTCCTATCTATGAACCCTGTCCTTTACCTTTGACCTCCAGGCGGACTTGGTTTTCAGCCTTGCCTAGGATGTTGGTGGCAACACAGGTATAGATGCCTTGGTCCTCTTTGCGGATCATCTTAATTTCCAGACTGCCGTTCTCATAGACATGGTAGTTGCCACCATCCAGGTTGCTTCCCTGCCCATTCTTAAACCTCACAACAGAGCAGCAGAACACAGCATACTGAGAAAGGACCAGCCCAAGAAAGACGGAGACTGCAAGGGCTGTGGAAGGAGCCTCAGGCTCTTGAACTGGACTCTTAAGCCTTGCAGGGTCTGCCTCTGACCACTAGGTGGCGATGGCAAGCCTCAGCCTCTTTGGGTCTTGGTTTCCTTCTCTGTAAAATGAGGGGGTTGACCCAGATCACCAGCCACCTTGCTCCCAAGTTTGATGCTTTAAGGGTCCCAGGTTGGGTGAGTACTACTACGGGCCAGATGGGAACCTGAAAGATGAGACAGATGACCCCTGTGGAGGAGGATCTGCCTCCCGAGACTTACCATCGGAGGGTGGGAATCGGAGACCCAAAGAATGGGCAGTCCAGCCGTGTCCGGTTGTAAAGGATCACTCGAATGAGCTGGTTCCGGGGTGACAGCATCCGAGGTGGGACGTCTGAAATTCCCAGAGTGCCAGTAGTGGGTGTGGAGTTCAATTCTTCCATTCTTTACTCCTCTGTCTAATTTCTGCACATCCTCCCCTAACACCAGCTTTTCAGGCACCCAGTCACCTTCCCCATCAAACTTCCCTCCTAGAAGCCTCTAAAGGTTAGGTGAGGAGGCAGGAAGTTTGCCTTTCATCTGCCCTATACCTGCTCACATCCTCTGCAAAGGTTTTCCTGTAATTACTCTGCATGTTCAGTAGCTGCCCCTCCACAGCCCTCTTCATGCTCAGGGAGTGTGTCGAACAAGCTCACAGGCATTTCCCATGGGAGATACTGGGGGACCCCATGGAGTCAACATGGGCACGCCAAGCACATGAGCCAGACTTGTGCTCTATCATCAGGGGAGCGAAGCGACCGAGACTGGCTTCTCTGAGGCAATTAGCACCGCTCATCTGGCTTTGAGGAGTTCAAGTCCTCCATCCTTCCCATGAGCCTCATCTGCAGTGTCCGTGCTTCCCCTCTTCCAGTGCCCTCACACCTGTCCAGTCTTTCTAATATCTAGAGAAAACTGCGCACGGGAGGAGGCCATGCCCCTCGGAGAGGGCTCACCCAGCACGCTGACGAAGGCATTCGCCAGCAGGTAGCCGTGCTCGTTGGAGGTGTTGCACTGGTACACGGCCCTGCTGCTGATCTGCGTGTCTCGGAAGATGATGGTGTCCCCGGCCACCTCACGGTTTGGGTTGGGTGGTGCCGCTAGAGATAAGGAAACACTCCTCATGAGGAACAGAGTTTGGCAGGATGAAAGGCACTTGGTGTGCTGGCTGGGACCCAGAGTGTGCCTGGGGTGCTGTGGAAGAGGCAGAACTGTGTGGGTCCTAGCTTTTGGTCTCATCACTGGTCAATGCGAGTGACCGCTGACACTACTGGAATCTGGTTTCTCAATCTGTCCAGTGGGAACATTAATCTGTGCTCAACCCAGCTGGGCAGATATGGTTGAGAATATAAGATCTGGAAACAGAAATACAAGCTTAGGAAACAACCGTCTAACCATACTGCCTACAGAGTCATTCAGACCCTCTCAGCTTCAATTTCCTGCTTTGCAGAATGGGGATAATGCATCAGCCCACCCCACAGGGATTTTGTGACAATAGCCTGAGGTGTATACATTTATAAAATGATTAGCATAGATCCAGCAACACTGTATTATTGGGGCTTTTATCATTTTAATCCAGTGTTCATATACTTAAATGTGTTTTGAAAAGGATAACACGACATAAAATGGGACAGAACCCACCACCTTGCCATTCTCAGAACAGAGCTTTCCCCAAACACACACAAAGCTAAACCCCTATGCCAATGCCCCACGCAAACTGCAAGTCCTGTTTGCCAAAGCTCCCAGGTCTTCCCTAGAAACCTACTCCAGCAGGCCAAGGGTGTTCCCCACCCGCAGCTCTCTGTGTGCCGCTGGCTGGAGCGCAGGGAACACAGGCTGGGCACAGCCGTGGGAATTGGTCCTGTCCACATGTCGCTCTCAGGCAAATCAGTAAATCTTTCTGTTTCTCATTTTCCCCACCTATAAAAGGGGTAAGTATCACTCTCATCTTTACCTATTCTAACGAGCTGTAAAAATAAACATTTTCTAGAAAACTAAAGAAAGACCACTTTTCTCTTGACCCACTAGATTTTTGTCCCTGGGCTCAGAGAAGATCACTGAATTCTACCAAGGGCAGAGCAGGGGAGGAAGTAGAGGTCTGATGTAGAGGCGCCATGCCACAGATAGCGAGTCTGGGTCAGGAAGTGGGGACTCAGCAGAAGGTAAATGAAGACATGGTCAGCATCCATATCACCTAGCCTCAGGGCCCCACTCAGCAAAAGGCATGAGGACAGCAATGCCAGCAACTCGATTGCCCACTGGCCTGCCTGTTAATCTCAAGCGACCTGCTTTCCTGCCAGTCACTCCCTTCCGATGTTCCCTCGAAAAGGTGCCCTTTCCAGGGCTGATCGTCCGGGACTACACTTATCTAACCGTGCTGTGGAGCTCAGCAAGCCCTGCTTTATCTGCAAAGTCCTATCAGGATAGAGAGACCTGTAGGCGCCAGGGCAGGCCATGTGTGTATCTGCTCAGGGCCGCTGTAAGGAGGTCTCAGGCTGGGCCAGGCGAGGGCTTCTGAGCCACTTGATCTTGGCCACTCACTGCACCAGTCAGAGCCTCCTCTCCCAGCTTGCATGCTTGAGATTGGAGAGATAACGAGTACAGTAGCTAGCACATGCCTGACACACAAGAAATGTCTAGAAGGCTTCGAGCCCCTCTGTCTCCTTTGCCTCACTATCTGCTTTGATTAGCTGCTACTCAGGTTGGATTCTGAGTTTTCGCCTATATTTTTCCCCATTTGGTTGATCACACTGCTTGTACTTCCTCTGACTCCTCACAGAAAGTAATGACTGGACATTTAAAAAATGCAAGTGGAGAGAATATGATATGAAACTTGACCAAGACCATGAGCTGCAAGGGACTGTGAAGTCCCCTATTCTGACCAACTGGGTAGGAAGGCAGTTTCCCAAAGTCAGTGCCTACTTTTACCTGCATCCATGTACCTCTGCTCCTGTGGAAAAATTCTTTCTCATATCCAACCACCATCTTTCACATTGTCATGTAACCCTGTCTCTTATTTTGTCCTTATCGGAGGGTATGGCTTGATTAACCAATGTCAAAGGGTTACTAAGAGCTGCCTAAGCACCAGACATTCCTTACAGCCCAAACCTTCCAAGATGCAGCTGCAGGCCTAGACCTACAGCTGGGTTCTGTAGTTGTTATGGAGCAGAGAACAAAGACTAAAGAAAAACCCAAAGGAACAAAAATCCCCTAAACATGGAAATAGAACCACAGGGCTCCAGCCCTCCTGTTCTTTCTTGTACAAGGAGGAGGCAGGTCTCCCACTTCTTGGAATTTCTAAACAGGTGAGCAGCTGGCAGGCAGCAGCCATGGGCTCCTCTTTTCCTTTGCCCCTAGCATGCACAGGCAGTGATGGGGATCTGGCACCTTTGGCAGGACAGAGAGGAGAGCCAGGTAGGAAAGCAGCTTTTTACTTACACTGCAAAGGCTCCCCATTCACCATCCACTGGACAGTGGGTTTGGGGTTCCCATTGGCTCTGCACACCAGTCTGCCATCTTCTCCAGGAGCCAAGATCAGATTCTTGGGTTCGTCCAGCCAGTAGGGAGCAGCTGGAAAATAAGGCAGGCACAGGCAGGGAGTCAGTTGGCATGGGGCAGGCAGGGGAATCCAGACAGGCTCCCTGCAGGAAGGCAAGAGCCCAGGTCCAGCATCAGCACTGTCCAGGGCTCATCCTCATGGCAATGGCCCAGTCCAGCTTGCACATGGCCAGTGTGGGTGTGCAGGTGCCCATCTGTTTAGTCAAGTACACAGAACTTTAGTTCTAAAGTGAGGCCAATCATGAGAATCCTCTGAAGGCATTTTAAAAACAAAGCATGGCACCATGAAGTGGGGGCTCATCTCCAACATACTGTACCAGCTTCGGGGTGGGGCAGGGGAAGTTGCTAATGCCTTCAGAGGTCATGGGTGTTTATGACGGGCACCTAATGGTTCCACTCGCAGCCCTGGGGGTGCTGGATTGCTCCTTCTGGAGTTCCACTGTTGCAAGACCAGACCATCTAGAAAAGGTCTTATATTCATTTTTTTAGGTGCTGAACTTTGTTTAGGGCAGATCTGAGCTGGCTACCCCTTTTAATTATTTTGTGGATATGTGGATTTTTCTGAGGAAAGGATCTTTTGCATCAGATTCTCAAATATCTAATTACATGACTTCCCCAAAAAGCTAGGAACCCCTAAATGTGTGGGGGGTACTGAAGCCAGGATCATAAGACCAATCAGCTATGCTCTAGGAAAGTTC
Source organism: Dinomys branickii (assembly GCA_004027595.1). NCBI lineage: Eukaryota > Metazoa > Chordata > Mammalia > Rodentia > Dinomyidae > Dinomys > Dinomys branickii. The sequence goes on along the minus strand of PVLD010002636.1, from coordinate 124,460 downwards.
TTATGCTCTGGTCCCAGACAGAAAGTGACCTGAGTTGCCCACATGGCTGGAACCCATGAGGACAGGTGCCCTGGTGCCTGCAATAGCTCATGTAGGCCATCTCTCCTTGGGGGTAAGGAAGTGATTGCAAAAGAACTCGGAGCCATGATGACTCCCTATCCTTCAAAAGAAGCATAACACTATGCACACATACACAGACAGCACAAGGCTAGGACAACAGGTCACAGACAGGGATGCAAAATGAAAGAAAGAAAAGGCTCTGAGAATGATCCAGATGGGCCATGGGAGGAAATTCACCTGCTGAGGGAGCCCGGGCATCAAGAAGAATTGGGTGATGGTCAAGGTAGAATACTGCCCCCCATATGTGTGTGCACACAGTCTCACATCCGGGGTGATACTACCTCTGGCAGGTCACTGTTCCCATCAACCACTACATTGACTTAGCTTTGTTTAGTCTGCCCCCCTACCATGCTCAGAGGGAAGGGTGGTCATGGTGTTTAGGGTTGGCAAAATAATCATAATGAGAAATACACACAACGTACCCTTTACTCTCACCGAGATCGTGTGCCGGATACTGCCCATCTTGTTGGAGGCCAGACAGAAGTACTCCCCAGAGTCTTCTTCCGAGATATTGGTGATACGCAGAGCCTTGTTAAAGTTCTCAAACTTGGCTTTGTCAGATGGGAGGTCCCCACCTTTCTTGTACCATGCAATGTCTGGTGTTGGGCTGGTAGGGAGACCAAGCAGGAAGCAAAAGACTCATTACAAAATATGACCATTGGCTTCTATAGAGCCTGGGGCACCAGGTGTCCTGAAAGTACCTGGGCCCAGGAGGCTGCAGGTCCTCAGAGAGACACTCTTTCCTACTCAGAGGAGGATACTCAGCCACAGAGGGCCCAAGGGACTAAGCTCCCAGGAGATAATACTGTATGTCAGATGCCCAACCACCTCCTTTCCTCACTTTCTAAAACAGTGGCTAGTGTGGGAGGGAGATGACTATGATTTGCAAAAGCCTGCTTATTAGGGGCTTCCCTGCCTATTACTCAGCTTTCCTTCCTCCTGTACTACTGGTATGACCCAAAAGGCAGCAAGAACAAGCCTAGAAAAGCTCCCACCCCATCCTCCTGGAGGATGGCTGCAAGTGGGGTGCAAGCTGTACATACACCCCAGAAGCGATGCACTCCAGCAGGAGGTCCATGCCGCGAAGCACCATCTGACTGCTTGAGGTACCCTGGGGATACATGAAGCTGGGTGTTCTTTCTGCAACTCCTCGGGCTGAAACAGGACAGAAAAAGCTCTTGTGAGTCTCTTGCCTGGAGGGTTGACCTAGATAGGCCAAGGCTGTCCAGCCACAGAAGTGTCATCGTGCCCCCTGCTGGACCCTCCCAGCCCAAACCACCCCAGGATATCAGTAAGAGAGGTGTGTTAGGAAGCCTGGGCTCCTCGGCCCCACCAGCACATGTGTGAGACCAGCTCTAAGATCTGAAAGGTCCTGTAGAGAGGAGTCCAGCAAATCTCCCCTTCTCTTGGACAGGGGAGGGGGCTGTCTGCACAATAAGAGGTCAGTGCCCTGAGCATCTTATGTTGGTGTCCCACAGGCCACTGTGGTGGTCCCCAAGTAGGGATGTGGAAGACAGAGACAGCATGGATTGGGGCCACATGACAGGCAACCTGCTGTTTGGGACCCTGAAGACAAGAGCTGGGATGAAGCCAGGAAGCCCCAGATAAACACTAGGACATGCAAGGAGAGTTATTAACGGCTTAGCAAAGACATGTCGAGAATTAATGAGCAGAGATGACAGGAAATCACTCTGGGCCGAAGACCATTTCTGCTTCCTCACTAATGACTTTGGGAGGGGGCAGGGAGGAGGGTGTTAACTGTGTGTGAGATAGAGGGGAGGGGTGAGAGGAAAGTGGGAACCAGGATGGAGGGGACGATCTACAATTCAGCTAGGCAGGAGCAGCCACAGGGCTGGAATCAATGAAGTTCAGGCAGCTTTTAAAGGCCAGGTGGCTCCCGGTAATGTCAGGGTGGCCGCTGTCATGCCGGTCTGGGTGCGCCCGCAGAGTGGAGCCCATGGTGGTGGAGCCTAAGCTCTCCCCCAGAGCTCTTTGTACGGCTCTACGGAACTGGAAAAGATGAATGGAGAAAAGCAGGATTTTTCCAACCAGAAGCTCCAGGGGAAAATGGAGGTGGCACTCCCTGCCCAGGAGGTGTGATTATAAAGAAGACTCAAACATCGGAGTATGAGTGGAGCCTATCCACGCTTTAATGTGTCTTAGACTCATCCGATCAAGTGGTAGGTTAGGGGAAGGCAGAGCTGCCAGAAGCTGGGGGCCCTCAGAGATGCTTGGAGTTAGAACAAAGCCTCTGTTCCGGGGGTCAATTGGTACTGGCCGGGG